>JARQOC010000012.1:117156178-117325744 GCA_033576535.1 Allobates femoralis | reverse complement strand
AGAGTACCCCTATAATGTAATAATGCCTCCTGTGTGCCCCTATGATGGTTATTATACACAGAGTACCCCTATAATGTAATAATGCCTCCTGTGTGCCCCTATGATGGTTATTATACACAGAGTACCCCTATAATGTAATAATGCCTCCTGTGTGCCCCTATGATGGTTATTATACACAGAGTACCCCTATAATGTAATAATGCCTCCTGTGTGCCCCTATGATGGTTATTATACACAGAGTACCCCTATAATGTAATAATGCCTCCTGTGTGCCCCTATAATGTAATAATGCCTCCTGTGTGCCCCTATAATGTAATAATGCCTCCTGTGTGCCCCTATGATGGATAATATACACAGAGTACCCCTATAATGTAATAATGCCTCCTGTGTGCCCCTATGATGTAATAATGCCTCCTGTGTGCCCCTATGATGGATAATATACACAGAGTACCCCTATGATGTAATAATGCCTCCTGTGTGCCCCTATGATGGTTATTATACACAGAGTACCCCTATAATGTAATAATGCCTCCTGTGTGCCCCTATGATGTAATAATGCCTTTTTTGGGCCCCTTCACATTTGATAATTTCACCATATCTACTTACATAATTGTCTTGTGTTCCCTTTATTCACTACCTGATTGGCCAACACTGACTTGTAAGCTCTGTTCCATGACGTCACATTTCCATTCTTTAACAGCAGCCAAATCCAATTGATGCTGAGCTCCGCCCCCTCCTGGAATGATCACAGTGACATCATCACAGCTCCTCCCCTCTTGTCTCCTTAGCTCCGCCCCTTCTGTACTGATCACATGCAAGTGACATCATCACAGGTCCTCCCCTCTTCTCTCCTGGGTGTAGGAGCTCTGCAGGAGCTGGAGACGTTTGATGTCGTCACTATAGTAACCGGGGGCGGAGCTCCGGAGCCAAGAGGGGAAGGACCTGTGAAGATGTCACCGCCGTGTGAAGAGTGCAGGAGGAGGCGGAGCTCAGCAGTGATTGGATTACTCACACTGTGGAGATTGTCATGTGACATAATGAGGTGGAGCTTAGAGACAGCCCAGTGGGCCGGGTAACGCACAGGGGAGCCTGAAAGAGAGCACATGGGGGACAGAGAGAGCGCACAGGGGAGCCTGAAAGAGAGCACATGGGGGACAGAGAGAGCGCACAGGGGAGCCTGAAAGAGAGCACATGGACAGAGAGAGCGCACAGGGGAGCCTGAAAGAGAGCACATGGGGGACAGAGAGAGCGCACAGGGGAGCCTGAAAGAGAGCACATGGACAGAGAGAGCGCACAGGGGAGCCTGAAAGAGAGCACATGGGGGACAGAGAGAGCGCACAGGGGAGCCTGAAAGAGAGCACATGGGGGACAGAGAGAGCACACAGGGGACATAGAGAGCACACAGGGGACATAGAGAGCACATGGGGGACAGAGAGAGCGCACAGGGGACATAGAGAGCACACAGGGGAGCCTGAAAGAGAGCACATGGACAGAGAGAGCGCACAGGGGAGCCTGAAAGAGAGCACATGGGGGACAGAGAGAGCGCACAGGGGAGCCTGAAAGAGAGCACATGGGGGACAGAGAGAGCACACAGGGGACATAGAGAGCACACAGGGGACATAGAGAGCACATGGGGGACAGAGAGAGCGCACAGGGGACATAGAGAGCACACAGGGGAGCCTGAAAGAGAGCACATGGACAGAGAGAGCGCACAGGGGACATAGAGAGCACACAGGGGAGCCTGAAAGAGAGCACATGGGGGACAGAGAGAGCACACAGGGGACATAGAGAGCACACAGGGGACATAGAGAGCACACAGGGGAGCCTGAAAGAGAGCACATGGACAGAGAGAGCGCACAGGGGACATAGAGAGCACACAGGGGAGCCTGAAAGAGAGCACATGGGGGACAGAGAGAGCACACAGGGGAGCCTGAAAGAGAGCACATGGACAGAGAGAGCACACAGGGGAGCCTGAAAGAGAGCACATGGGGGACAGAGAGAGCACACAGGGGAGCCTGAAAGAGAGCACATGGACAGAGAGAGCGCACAGGGGACAGAGAGAGTGCACAGGGGAGCCTGAAAGAGAGCACATGGACAGAGAGAGCGCACAGGGGACAGAGAGAGTGCACAGGGGATCCTGAAAGAGAGCACATGGACAGAGAGAGCGCACAGGGGACAGAGAGAGTGCACAGGGGAGCCTGAAAGAGAGCACATGGACAGAGAGAGCGCACAGGGGACAGAGTGCACAGGGGAGCCTGAAAGAGAACACATGGACAGAGAGAGCGCACAGGGGACAGAGAGAGTGCACAGGGGAGCCTGAAAGAGAGCACATGGACAGAGAGAGCGCACAGGGGACAGAGAGAGTGCACAGGGGAGCCTGAAAGAGAGCACATGGACAGAGAGAGCGCACAGGGGACAGAGAGAGTGCACAGGGGAGCCTGAAAGAGAGCACATGGACAGAGAGAGCGCACAGGGGACATAGAGAGCACACAGGGGAGCCTGAAAGAGAGCACATGGGGGACAGAGAGAGCGCACAGGGGAGCCTGAAAGAGAGCACATGGACAGAGAGAGCGCACAGGGGACAGAGAGAGTGCACAGGGGAGCCTGAAAGAGAGCACATGGACAGAGAGAGCGCACAGGGGACAGAGAGAGTGCACAGGGGAGCCTGAAAGAGAGCACATGGACAGAGAGAGCGCACAGGGGACAGAGAGAGTGCACAGGGGAGCCTGAAAGAGAGCACATGGACACAGAGAGCGCACAGGGGACAGAGAGAGTGCACAGGGGAGCCTGAAAGAGAGCACATGGACAGAGAGAGCGCACAGGGGACATAGAGAGCACACAGGGGAGCCTGAAAGAGAGCACATGGGGGACAGAGAGAGCGCACAGGGGAGCCTGAAAGAGAGCACATGGACAGAGCGCACAGGGGACAGAGAGAGTGCACAGGGGAGCCTGAAAGAGAGCACATGGACAGAGAGAGCGCACAGGGGACAGAGAGAGTGCACAGGGGAGCCTGAAAGAGAGCACTTGGACAGAGAGAGCGCACAGGGGACAGAGAGAGTGCACAGGGGAGCCTGAAAGAGAGCACATGGACAGAGAGAGCGCACAGGGGACATAGAGAGCACACAGGGGAGCCTGAAAGAGAGCACATGGGGGACAGAGAGAGCGCACAGGGGAGCCTGAAAGAGAGCACATGGACAGAGAGAGCGCACAGGGGACATAGAGAGCACACAGGGGAGCCTGAAAGAGAGCACATGGGGGACAGAGAGAGCGCACAGGGGACATAGAGAACACGCAGGGGAGCCTGAAAGAGAGCACATGGGGGACAGAGAGAGCGCACAGGTGAGCCTGAAAAGAGCACACAGGGGAGCCAGAAAGAGAGCGCACAGGGGAGCCAGAAAGAGAGCACAGGGGAGGCAGTGAGGGAGCGTACAGGGGCAGAGAGAGAGCTCGGGGGGAGTGATGGAGCGGACAGGGAGAGTGCACGGGGGGGGGGGGGGCAGTGAGAGCGCACAGGGGCTGAAAGCGCACAGGGGCAGATAGCATACAGGGGGCAGAAAGAGCACACAGGAGGCTAGAGGAATAACATAGGGGGCAGAGAGTGCACAGGAGGAAAGGTGAGTGCATAGGGGACAGAGAGAGCACACGGGGCAGAGAAAGTGCACGGTGCAGAGAGAGCACACAGTGGGCAGAGAGAGTGCCTAGGGAGAACAGAGCGCACGGGGGAGAGACAGTGCATAGGGCAGAGAGAGCACAACGGCGCAGAGAAAGTGCACAGGGGGGCAGAGAGAGCGCATGGAACAATGAGAAAAAATGGGGGCAGAGAGAGTGCACAGGGGGCAGAGAAAGTGCATGGGGGCAGAGAGAGCACACAGTTGGCAGAGAGAGTGCTTAGGGATAACAGAGCGTACGGGGGAGAGACAGTGCATTGGGCAGAGAGAGCACATCAGGGCAGAGAAAGCGCACAGGGGGGCAGAGAGAGTGCATGGAACAGAGAGAGAACATGGAGGCAGAGAGAGTGCACAGGGGGCAGAAAGAGCACATGGGGGAGAAGACCGCACACTGAGGAGTAGAGACAGCCACCACCCCCAGCTGCACAAAGCCTGCCCCATCGTGATGTCACCACCCTACTGATGTGATAGCAGTGGGCCCACATCTAGGACAGTAATTGAGTCCCTTCCATTTACAGTGATAATAGCTTCCTGTTACCCTGTAAAAAAATAATTTCATATACACAACCCCCCCCCCCCCCCGCAACATACGATGGGCTCAAAGCTTTGTACAGTGCCACCCCTCCAACCCCCACACACAGCGTGATCCCCCACAAACAATATGATTCACCACAAAAGTATGACCCCCCCCACTGCCTCCCACACACAGCATGATTCCCGCACTCAGGTGATGTTCCCACAGCTCCCTATATACAACATGATCCCCCACACACAGTATTATGTTCCCACAGCTCCCTATACACAACATTATCCCCCACACACAGTATTATGTTCCCACAGCACCCTATATGCAACATGATCCCCTACACACAGTATTATGTTCACATAGGACCCTATATACAACATGATCCCCCACACACAGTATTATGTTCCCACAGCACCTTATATACAACATGATCCCCCCATACACAGTATTATGTTCCCACAGCTCCCTATATACAACATGATCCCCCACACACAGTATTATGTTCCCACAGCTCCCTATATACAACATGATCCCCCACACACAGTATTATGTTCCCACAGCTCCCTATACACAACATTATCCCCCACACACAGTATTATGTTCCCACAGCACCCTATATGCAACATGATCCCCTACACACAGTATTATGTTCACATAGGACCCTATATACAACATGATCCCCACACACAGTATTATGTTCCCACAGCACCTTATATACAACATGATCCCCCATACACAGTATTATGTTCCCACAGCTCCCTATATACAACATGATCCCCCACACACAGTATTATGTTCCCACAGCTCCCTATATACAACATGATCCCCTACACACAGTATTATGTTCCCATAGGACCCTATATACAACATGATCCCCCACACACAGTATTATGTTCCCACAGCTCCCTATACACAACATGATCCCCCACACACAGTATTATGTTCCCACAGCTCCCTATATACAACATGATCCCCTACACACAGTATTATGTTCCCACAGCTCCCTATACACAACATGTTCCCCACACACAGTATTATGTTCCCATAGGACCCTATATACAACATGATCCCCCACACACAGTATTATGTTCCCACAGCTCCCTATACACAACATGATCCCCACACACACAGTATTATGTTCCCATAGGACCCTATGTACAACATGATCCCCCACACACAGTATTATGTTCCCATAGGACCCTATATACAACATGATCCCCCACACACAGTATTATGTTTCCACAGAACACTATATACAATATGATCCCCCCCCCACACAGTATTATGTTCCCACAGCACCCTATACACAACATGATCCTCCACACAGAGTATTATGTTCCCACAGCTCCCTATACACAACATGATCCCCCACACACAGTATTATGTTCCCACAGCTCCCTATACACAACATGATTCCCCACACACAGTATTATGCTCCCACAGCTCCCTATACACAACATGATCCCCCACACACAGTATTATGTTCCCATAGGACCCTATATACAACATGATCCCCTACACACAGTATTATGTTCCCACAGTATACTATATACAATATGATCCCCCACACAGTATTATGTTCCCACAGCACCCTATACACAACATGATCCTCCACCCACAGTATTATGTTCCCACAGCTCCCTATACACAACATGATGCCCCACACACAGTATTATGTTCCCACAGCTCCCTATACACAACATTATCCCCCACACGCAGTATTATGTTCCCACAGCACCTTATATACAACATGATCCCCCCATACACAGTATTATGTTCCCACAGCTCCCTATATACAACATGATCCCCCACACACAGTATTATGTTCCCACAGCTCCCTATATACAACATGATCCCCCACACACAGTATTATGTTCCCACAGCACCCTAAACACAACATGATTCCCCACACACAGTATTATGTTCCCACAGGACCCTATACACAACATGATTCCCCACACACAGTATTATGTTCCCACCGCACCACTGGGGGTGCTGGTGATAATAATCAGTATAGAGCGCTCTGTATTAAAACCACTGGGGGACGCTGGTGAGATTAATGTGTATAGAGCGCTCTGTGTTATCACCACTGGGGGGCGCTGGTGAGATTAATGTGTATGGAGCGCTCTGTATTATCACCACTGGGGGCGCTGGTGAGATCAGTATAGAGTGCTCTGTATTATCACCACTGGGGGGAGCTGGTGAGATTAATCAGTATAGAGCGCTCTGTATTATCACCACTGGGGGGCGCTGGTGAGATCAGTATAGAGCTCTCAGTATTATCACCACTGGGGGGCACTAGTGATAATAATCACTATAGAGTGCCCTGTATTATTACCACTGGAGGCGCTGGTGAGATTAATCAGTATAGAGCGCTCAGTATTATCACCACTGGGGGGAGCTGGTGAGATTAATCAGTATAGAGTGCTCTGTATTATTACCACTGGGGGCGCTGGTGAGATTAATCAGTATAGAGCGCTCTGTATTATCACCACTGGGGGCGCTGGTGAGATCAGTATAGAGTGCTCAGTATTATCACCACTGGGGGGAGCTGGTGAGATTGATCAGTATAGAGTGCTCTGTATTATTACCACTGGGGGCGCTGGTGAGATTAATCAGTATAGAGCACTCAGTATTATCACCACTGGGGGCGCTGGTGAGATTAATCAGTATAGAGCACTCTGTATTATTACCACTGGGGGCGCTGGTGAGATTAATCAGTATAGATCGCTCTGTATTATCACCACTGGGGGGCGCTGGTGAGATTAATCAGTATAGAGCGCTCTGTATTATCACCACTGGGGGGTGCCGGTGAGATCAGTATAGAGCACTCAGTATTATCACCACTGGGGGCGCTGGTGAGATCAGTATAGAGCGCCCTGTATTATTACCACTGGGGGCGCTGATGAGATTAATCAGTATAGAGCGTTCTGTATTATCACCACTGTGGGTGCTGGTGAGATCAGTATAGAGCACTCTGTATTATCACCACTGGGGGGCGCTGGTGAGATCAGTATAGAGCGCTTTGTATTATTACCACTGGGGGGCGCTGGTGAGATTTAATCAGTATAGAGTGCTCTGTATTATCACCACTGGGGGAGCTGGTGATATTAATCAGTATAGAGCGCTCTATTATCACCACTGGGGGTGCTGGTGAGATCAGTATAGAGCACTCTGTATTATCACCACTGGGTGGCGCTGGTGAGATCAGTATAGAGCGCTTTGTATTATTACCACTGGGGGGCGCTGGTGAGATTAATCAGTATAGAGTGCTCTGTATTATCACCACTGGGGGGAGCTGGTGAGATTAATCAGTATAGAGTGCTCTGTATTATCACCACTGGGGGGCGCTAGTGAGATCAGTATAGAGTGCTCTGTATTATCACCACTGGGGGGAGCTGGTGAGATCAGTATAGAGTGCTCTGTATTATCACCACTGGGGGGCGCTGGTGAGATCAGTATAGAGCTCTCTGTATTATCATCCCTGGGGGGCGCTGGTGGGATCAGTATAGAGCGCTGTGTATTATCACCACTGGGGGGCGCTGGTGTTCTGTACTGTGCGCTGTGTTTTATGGGATAATGGCGGTCTGTTCTGTGTTTCTGGCTGGCAATCTTCTTCTGGGTTTCCTGTGCCAGGTGGGCGTCCCTGGCACTGTTTATGGTGGGCGTCCCTGGCACTGTTTATGGTGGGCGTCCCTGGCACTGTTTATGGTGGGCGTCCCTGGCACTGTTTATGGTGGGCGTCCCTGGCACTGTTTATGGTGGGCGTCCCTGGCTCTGTTTATGGTGGGCGTCCCTGGCACTGTTTATGGTGGGCGTCCCTGGCACTGTTTATGGTGGGCGTCCCTGGCACTGTTTATGGTGGGCGTCCCTGGCACTGTTTATGGTGGGCGTCCCTGGCTCTGTTTATGGTGGGCGTCCCTGGCACTGTTCATGGTGGGCGTCCCTGGCACTGTTTATGGTGGGCGTCCCTGGCACTGTTTATGGTGGGCGTCCCTGGCACTGTTTATGGTGGGCGTCCCTGGCACTGTTTATGTGTGGGCGTCCCTGGCACTGTTTATGGTGGGCGTCCCTGGCTCTGTTTATGGTGGGCGTCCCTGGCACTGTTTATGGTGGGCGTCCCTGGCACTGTTTATGGTGGGCGTCCCTGGCACTGTTTATGGTGGGCGTCCCTGGCTCTGTTTATGGTGGGCGTCCCTGGCTCTGTTTATGGTGGGCGTCCCTGGCACTGTTTATGGTGGGCGTCCCTGGCACTGTTTATGGTGGGCGTCCCTGGCACTGTTTATGGTGGGCGTCCCTGGCTCTGTTTATGGTGGGCGTCCCTGGCACTGTTTATGGTGGGCGTCCCTGGCACTGTTTATGGTGGGCGTCCCTGGCACTGTTTATGGTGGGCGTCCCTGGCACTGTTTATGGTGGGCGTCCCTGGCTCTGTTTATGGTGGGCGTCCCTGGCTCTGTTTATGGTGGGCGTCCCTGGCACTGTTTATGGTGGGCGTCCCTGGCACTGTTTATGGTGGGCGTCCCTGGCACTGTTTATGGTGGGCGTCCCTGGCACTGTCTATGGTGGGCGTCCCTGGCACTGTTTATGGTGGGCGTCCCTGGCACTGTTTATGGTGGGCGTCCCTGGCACTGTTTATGGCATTTACAGGCGCTGGTGGGTTTTATAGCAAACATGTTTAACCCTTCTCACACCGGTATTACAGTAATGACAGAGACTGCAGCAGACACCGCAGGACGGCCCCAGGCAGCTCAGGGTTGTCTGTCCTGTATCGGGGCCCCGGGGCCATTGCGGGGGTGATACATGATATTTATAGGTCTCACATTATCCTCGTCCAGGGTGCGGCCGATAACAATGAAGAAGCTGCAGAACCTGTGGAGTCACCGCTTCCAGGCAGCTGACACAGATCAGTGGCGCCGAGCGTGAGAAGACGTGCGAGAACCTGCCGCTCATACACCGCATGTGCCCTGCGGAGGGAGGGTGAGGGGCCACACTCCATAGTGAGACTCCACAGAGATATGCACCAAATTCACGTGTTCTCAAGGGAGAACCATTGTGCCCAAATGGCGGCTCTAAGTGTGAATATTATAGGGGACCAGACGTCATATACTCCCGGGGGCCCCTGTGTGGGGACATGTGGACCCCTTACTCCAAATCCCTGACCACACAGCGCCTCATCCCACAGATGCTCATAGACCTCAGAATGTTTCGCCCCCACCTTTAGCAGGGGGTAATGAGTGTGGACGTTCCCATGCTTACAGGGAGGCGGGGCTATATATGGATCCGCCCCTGAGTAACCCCTCATTTTACTCTTAGTAGTGGGTCTTGTGAGCGGCCGGGCCGGGGCCTCCTCCTACGTGGCCTCTCGGATCTGATACCTCCTGACCCATTCAGGTTTCTGGATAAACTCGTTTAGGATTAATGTGTTTGCAGAGTAAAAGGTAAACAGTGGCCACAATGCGGGGCCCCTCCCGGGCTCTATTCAGCTCCGCTTTGTTTCCTGCCTCTTCTCTTTCTCTGCTCAGTGGTAAAACCTGATTCTTCCCTGAGTCACATGAACGGAGGGTGCAGCACATACAATGGAGGGGGACACCGGGGCTCCGGGCTCCCACGAGGGCAAAAGTTTAAGTTCTCCATCAGACTGAGTCATCTGTGGCCATCACTGAATACAGGGTTTATCTGCAGCCCCATTGCTCCTCATTATAACATCTGACTCCATTATTCCCCCGTATATAATGCCCATACAACACCCACAGGTGTATCACATCTGCCCAGTTACCCCCAGGGGTATAACTAGACACTCAATAGACATCAGTCCCCCGATAGTAACCGAACCCGATAGTGACTAGACACTCAATAGACATCAGTCCCCCGATAGTAACCGGACCCCAATAGTGACTAGACACTCTATAGACATCAGTCCCCCGATAGTAACCGGACCCCAATAGTGACTAGACACTCAATAGACATCAGTCCCCCAATAGTAACCGAACCCTGATAGTGACTAGACACTCAATAGAAATCAGTCCCCCGATAGTAACCGGACCCCAATAGTAACTAGACACTCAATAGAAATCAGTCCCCCGATAGTAACCGCACCCCGATAGTAACTAGACACTCAATAGAAATCAGTCCCCCGATAGTAACCGGACCCCAATAGTAACCAGACACTCAATAGACATCAGTCCCCCGATAGTAACCGGACCCCAATAGTAACCAGACACTCAATAGACATCAGTCCCCTCATAGTAACCGGGCCCCAATAGTAACCAGACAGTCAATAGACATCAGTCCCCCGATAGTAACTGGACCCCCAAAAGTAACCAGACACTCAATAGACATCAGTCCCCCGATAGTAACCGGACCCCCAATAGTAACCAGACACTCAATAGACATCAGTCCCCCGATAGTAACCGGACCCCGATAGTGACTAGACACTCAATAGACATCAGTCCCCCGATAGTAACCAGACCCCAATAGTAACCAGACACTCAATAGATATCAGTCCCCCGATAGTAACCGGACCCCGATAGTGACTAGACACTCAATAGAAATCAGTCCCCCGATAGTAACCGGACCCCAATAGTAACTAGACACTCAATAGAAATCAGTCCCCCGATAGTAACCGCACCCCGATAGTAACTAGACACTCAATAGAAATCAGTCCCCCGATAGTAACCGGACCCCGATAGTGACTAGACACTCAATAGACATCAGTCCCCCGATAGTAACCGGACCCCAATAGTAACCAGACACTCAATAGACATCAGTCCCCTCATAGTAACCGGGCCCCAATAGTAACAAGACACTCAATAGATATCAGTCCCCCGATAGTAACCGGACCCCAATAGTAACCAGACAGTCAATAGACATCAGTCCCCCGATAGTAACTGGACCCCCAAAAGTAACCAGACACTCAATAGACATCAGTCCCCCGATAGTAACTGGACCCCCAATAGTAACCAGACACTCAATAGACATCAGTCCCCGATAGTAACCGGACCCCGATAGTGACTAGTCACTCAATAGACATCAGTCCCCCGATAGTAACCAGACCCCAATAGTAACCAGACACTCAATAGATATCAGTCCCCGATAGTAACCGGACCCCGATAGTGACTAGACACTCAATAGACATCAGTCCCTGATAGTAACCGGACCCCAATAGTAACCAGACACTCAATAGACATCAGTCCCCCGATAGTAACCGGACCCCAATAGTGACTAGACACTCTATAGACATCAGTCCCCCGATAGTAACCGGACCCCAATAGTAACCAGACACTCAATAGACATCAGTCCCCCGATAGTAACCGGACCCCAATAGTGACTAGACACTCTATAGACATCAGTCCCCCGATAGTAACCGGACCCCAATAGTAACTAGACACTCAATACACATCAGTCCCCGATAGTAACTAGACCCCAATAGTAACCAGACACTCAATAGACATCAGTCCCCCGATAGTAACCGGACCCCAATAGTAACTAGACACTCAATAGACATCAGTCCCCCGATAGTAACTAGACACTCAATAGACATCAGTCCCCTTATAGTAACCGGACCCCAATAGTAACTAGACACTCAATAGACATCAGTCCCTCGATAGTAACCGGACCCCAATAGTAACCAGACACTCAATAGACATCAGTCCCCCGATAGTAACTAGACACTCAATAGACATCAGTCCCCTTATAGTAACCGGACCCCAATAGTGACTAGACACTCAATAGACATCAGTCCCCTTATAGTAACCGGACCCCAATAGTAACTAGACACTCAATAGACATCAGTCCCCCGATAGTAACCAGATGCCCAGAGAGTAACCGTCCCCCATTTCTATGTAGATCTTGTGTAGTAGCCTCCCCAAGCTGTCAGCTCCTGTAGAGGCAGGGCCGGGGCCCGAGGGCGAGGAGGGGGCCGTGTAGGACATGTTTTGTGGCTGCGGGTGAATTGTTGTCTTGTGACTCACAGGGCGTCGGCTCAATCTGTAAACTGTAATAACCCGAATCCTGAACAACGGAGCCGAGACACAGATCAGAAGGGGCCCCGAGCCTGAGCCCCAATGTGTGAGGGTCAGGGGACTGAGGGCCACATAGATTGCACCAAGGGCCACAGTAACATTTGAAGGCAAAATTACCATCTACTGTAAATATTTATAGTAAATGGCCGTATATATATATATTAGTAGGTAGAGGGGTCTCCTCATGAGACTCCCACCGATCACCAGGACTCCGAGACGATCAGGTGCTCATACATACAGGGGGGGGGAATAAGTATTTGATACTCTGCTGATTTTGCAAGTTTTCCACCTTCTAATAATTAGAGGTCTGAACTGTTTATCAAAGGTAACTTCAACTATGAGAGACAAGATCGAAAAAAAAAGCGTAATTAACATAAATAATTTGCATTTTATTGTATGAAATAAGTATTTGATACGATGGAAAAACAAGATTTAATATATGGTACAGAAACCTTTGTTTCAGACATTTCCTTTGTTTTTGACCAAGTTTAAGCACACTGCAGCAGGGATTTTGGCCCACTCCTGTGACTCGCCCCAGTGGGGGCCGTGAGGTACTCGGAGCCGGGCCTCTGTCTCGACGTCCTCGAGCGTCTGGGGGCTGTCCCAGTCCCCGTGGCCACCAGATGGGCAGTCTATTAAAAGGGGGAAAAAGAGTGTTTAGAATAAGGGGATTTGGGGGGTGGTTGTCGTGACGCCACCCATGGTATGCGGCTGTTAGTAGCCACTGCGTCAGGCAGGGACCTCTGGGGATGGTGGAATGGCAGTTGTGATGGTACCGCTCCCCACGGGTGGAGCAGGGTCCCCAAGGCATCCGGGGTAAGGGCTTATTAGAGCTCGTGGAGAGACAGCGGTGCTGAGCTGGCTGCGGGGCAGGTTCAGGACTTTTCCCAGGTAGACTCCTGCTGCCTGCACGGTGTGGTCGTCTACCGCTCCTCAGGTGGGGAATAACCAGTCTGACACAATGCTGAGTTCCATACCCAGTTTACTGAGCTCTCTTCCACATGCAACACAAGTTACAGCTCAAGTACAGTGGTGGGACGGGTAATCCTTAGCAACCAGGATGGCTGTCCAGTTCACCCCTTTCATGTGCCCTCCCTCACGGGCCTCTCTTCTTTCAGCACTGCCTGTTCTCCTTCCTGCACACGCCTCCGCGCACAGAGCCCCTATCCAGCAGCCACGGGCTTTTGTTGGGCAACCAGCTGTGTCCCCTTGCCCTAGTACGGCTGCCTTCTCGGCGGATGTGCCGGGAGTTGGCCACAGCTCCTCAAGATCTTGTGGCCACCGGTTCTGGCCACCAGTTGGACCGTGGAGTCTCCTCGCCACCTTCAGGGCTGTGTCCCTGGTTCTCGCCCTGCCCCTCTGCTTTACTTCAGATTCGTGTGCACGGGTGGATCGCTCACTGCCCGTTCCCCTAGGGCTCTGGCCTCGGGACCTGGGACGAGCCTCCTCTCTGATCACGTCCTCCGGGCCCTTTCTCTCTGTCCTCTCCTCAGCTGACCTCCTCCGACTGACCTCTACTTACTGTGGTGTTTTTTCTTTGTCCCTTTCCCTGACTGTGGTGTTCCACCGTTTAGGACGCCACAAGAGGGGTACTGCACCCAAGCCACCTTGTGGTTCTCCAGTAGTCATAAGGTGGGGGATGATAAGGGTGAGTCCTCAACACCGCACAAACACACACATATAGGACCCAGGGGACCCTGGGCACAAACCCCGGGGGGAAGGCCGAGTGAAACAACAAGGGTACAGAAGTGTGGGTGGAACAATAGAGTGAGTGTGAGAAGGGTTTGCAGTTGGAGTAACAACGAGAGAACAGCTAGTGTGCAGAGCTGGGAGAAGTCAAGTCCAGAGAGCCTAGGGACACTAGGGGCATCGGCGGAACGGAATTGGCCTGTGCGCCCAAATCCGAGACTGATACCACCAGACGGAGGGGTTGTGGTCAGAAACAGGGAGCGGCTCTGAACACGGTGCAGGTATTCATACCCGAACCATTGAAACTGGAGGCTACGAGCTTCATAGGAGCTGTAGCTCACACACCTGGAGTATACCCAGAGAAAGCAGCCGGACAAGGGTCCGAGGACAAGGTACAGGTCACCCACTAATTCCCGAGGCTGCAGGATCAGGGCTCTGTGTGCAGAGGTGCTGAGAACAGTGCTGAGAGACAGGACCAGGGAAAGGCAAGGACAGGCACCCCCCCGAGGATCTCATACCTGCCATCGCCGGTCTATCAAACACTGCACAGGCCAGAGCTGCAAGAGAGAGTAACATCGATGACCTGTTGTACTTGGAGTTTGTTGTGAGTAAAACAGATAACAGAATTGCAGAACGGTGTGTGACGGTGTCACTCCTGCGGCGGCAGCCTGTGATGGCCACTGAAGAAGGTAACAGTGCCTGAGATAATCCCTACCTGCCGAAGACTATTAATCCCTATTCTCGCTGCCCCTGGGGATCCACTACATCCCAGCTGCCCGTCCATCATCCCCAGAGGTTCTGCAGCAGGGGCGGCTCCTCATAGCCGCAAACCACGGGTGGCGTCACAAATAACTTTCTCTTTTCATCATCCCTTTCCCTACACTAGCCAAGAACTCCTTTTACACTGAACCCAGGGTCACAGAAGCCGGGTCTCGACCCTTGTGACTCCCTAGAAGTGTTAACAGCCCGGTTCCAATTACCCCACGGCCCTGGGCGCGTCATGACCACTTCCTGCTACCTTTCCACCCACCACCTTTCTCCCTCCACCATCCTACGGGATGCCTGAGCGGTCCCACTACCTGGGTTCACCCGCTCTCCCTGGGACCGGGTGTGTTGGGTGTGTTTGTGGTGACTGGATTTGCCAAACCTGGTTGCCGCAGACGGGAATACTACCCCCGGTGTGGGTGCAGTACCCCTTAGTGGTGACCCGACCGCTGGGGCACCACACCTGCATACACATCATCTTCAGATTTCTCAGGTTTCGGGGCTGTTGCTGGGAAACATTGAGTTTAAGCGCCTTTCATAGATTTTCTAGAGGTTCAGGTGTGTAGACTGCCAAGGCCACTCCAGGTCCGTGAAATGCTTCTTATGGAGCCGCTCCTTAGTTAACCTGGCTGTGTGTTTCGGGTCATTTTCATGCAGGAAGACCCAGACACAACCCATCTTCAGTGCTCTTACTGAGGGAAGGAGGTTGTTGGCAAAATCTTGTGATACATTATTATTATTATTATTAATTGCATTGTGCTGTACATGAGAAGGGGTTACATACAAAATTATAGATCTGGTTTACAGTAGACAAGTTAACAATGACAGACTGGTGCAGGGGGAGAGGACCCTGCCCTTGCGGGCTTACATTCTACAGGATAATGGGGAGAAGACAGAAGGTCAGGGGTGCAGCAGATCTGGTGGTGGTGAGTGGTGGTGGTGATGCAGCAGATCTGGTGGTGGTGAGTGGTGGTGGTGATGCAGCAGATCTGGTGGTGGTGAGTGGTGGTGGTGATGCAGCAGATCTGGTGGTGGTGAGTGGTGGTGGTGATGCGGCAGATCTGGTGGTGGTGAGTGGTGGTGGTGATGCGGCAGCTCCGGTGGTGGTGATGTGGCAGCTCTGGTGGTGGTGAGGCGACAGCTCCAGTGGTGGGGATGCGGCAGCTCCGGTGGCGGTGGGGCGGCACCTCTCTCATTGCAGGCTGTAAGATGTTCTGAAGAGACGGGTTTTCAGGTTCCGTCTGAAGGATCTGGGTGTGGTGGATAATCTGACTTGTTGGGGCGCAGAATTCCAGCGGATGGGGGATATTCGGGAGAAATCTTGGAGGCGGATGTGTGAGGAATGGATAAATGTGGAGGAGAGAAGGAGGTCTTGGGAGGATCGAAGATTACATGACGGAAGATAGTGGGGGATTAATTCAGAGATATATGGGGGAGACAGTTTATGGATGGCTTTGTAAGTCAGTGTTAGTAGCTGAACTGGATTCGTTGGTGTACTGGGAGCCAGTGGAGGGATTTGCAGAGGGGAGAAGTGGAGGAATAGCGAGGAGAGAGGTGGATTAGTCGGCAGCAGAGTTGAGGATAGACTGGAGAGGTGCAAGAGTGTTAGCAGGAAGGCCACAGAGGAGGAGGTTGCAGTAGTCAAGGCGGGAAATGATGAGGGCACGTACAAGAATTTTAGTAGATTGAGGGCTGAGGAAAGGACCGATTCTGGAAATATTCTTGAGCTGGAGGTGACAGGAGAGGGCGAGAGTTTTGATGTGTGGTTTGAAGGATAGGGCTGAGTCAAGAGTTACTCCAAGGCAGCAAATTTGAGGGGTGGGAGAGGGCATGATGCCATTTACCATAATAGATAGATCAGGTGGTGAAGATGAAAGATGGGATGGAGGAAAGTTGATGAGTTCAGTTTTGTCTACGTTGAGTTTTAGGAAGCGACAGGAGAAGGAGGAGGATATGGCTGATAGACACTCAGGGATTCTGGACAGCAGAGAGGAGAAGGAGGAGGATATGGCTGATAGACACTCAGGGATTCTGGACAGCAGAGAGGTGACGTCAGGGCCAGAGAGGTAGATCTGAGTGTCATCAGTGTACAGGTGATACTGGAAGCCATGGGACTGTATGAGTTGTCCTAGGCCAAGGGTATAGATGGAGAAAAGTAGAGGTGCCCGGATACAGTCTTGTGGGACTCCAACAGAGAAAAGGCGGGATAAGGAGGTCGTGTGGGATTGGGAAACGCTAAATGTGCAGTTGTAAAGGTAGGAGGCAACCCAGGACAGGGCAAGGTCTTTGATGCCAAGGGAAGAAAGAATCTGAAGTAGGAGGGAGTGGTCGACTGTGTCAAAGGCAGAGAGCAGGTCTAGAAGGAGGAGGATGAAGAACTGTCTGTAGCTTTGGCCGTGAGCAAGTCGTTAGTAATTTTGGTTAGGGCAATTTCGGTGTAGTGATGGGGCCGTAAACCGGATTGTAGATTGTCAAGGAGAGAGTTAGATGAGAGGTGGGAGGAAAGTTGAGCATGGATGTGTTGCTCAAGGAGTTTGGAAGCAAACAGGAGCAGCGATATGGGGCGGTAGCTCGTCCAAGCAGTCGGGTCAAGGTTTGGCTTTTTGAGGATGGGCGTGATGGTGGCATGTTTGAAAGCCGAGGAGAAGGTCCCAGAAGATAGTGATAGATTGAATAGGTGAGTTAGGGCTGGGATGAGCGTGTTAGTGAGGCTGGGGAGGAGGTGGGAAGGGATGGGGTCAAGTGCACAGGTGGTGAGGTGTGATTTGGATAGAAGACAAGTAAGCTCTCCTTCAGTGTTGCTGGAGATGGAGGTTATGAGGGAAGGGCAGAGGTCTGGTATATGGAGTGGTTGGGGTGGTGGAACGATAAAGGTTTGCCTTGTTGGGGTGGTGGAACGATAAAGGTTTGCCTTGTTGTGGTGGTGGAACGATAAAGGTTTGCCTTGTTTGATTGGTCTTATTTTTAAAGTATGTAGCGAAGTCCTCAGCAGAGATGAGGGAGGTCGGAGGGGGCAGTGGTGGGCGGAGGAGAGAATTGAATGTACTGAACAGTTGTTTGGGGTTGTAGGATAAGGAAGATATAAGGTTTGTGAAGTCGGTCTGTTTAGCAGAGGTGAGGGCTGATTTGAAGGCAAGTGTAGCTTGTTTGAAAGCTGTGAAGTCATCTGGCAGGTGCGTTTTCTTCCAACGCCGCTCCGCAGCCCTGGACACTTGTCAAAGTTTTCGGGTGATATTGTTGTGCCAGGGTTGCCTATTGATTTGTTGCACCTTGAGATGAACGAGAGGGGCGACTGAGTCTATGGCTGATGTGAGGGCACTGTCTGTGTCATGGAGTGAAGATATAGAGGACAGGGGTAGAGAAGAGTCTGAGAGTCTGTGAATGTCTAGGTGTGCGAGATTTCTGCGAGGATGAGCTAGTGGCTGGATATGGGGGATCGGTGAGGAGGACAAGGATGAGAAGGTGAGTAGATGGTGGTCAGATAGGAGGGAGGGGGAGGTTGTGGGGTTAGTTAGGGAACAGAGGCGGGTGAAGATGAGGTCTAGTGTATGTCCGTCTGTGTGGGTGGCTGTGGAGGACACTAAGTCCAGAGGATGAGGTAAGTGACAGGAGTTTGGAGGCTGCCGGCTGGCAGGTGTCAGTAGCGATATTAAAGTCACCCATGATGATGGTGGGAATGTCAGCCGAGAGAAAGTGAAGAAGCCAGATGGAGAATTGGTCAAAGAAGGTAGTAGCAGAGCCCGGAGGTCGGTATATGACGGCCATTTGAAGATTGGAGGGAGAGTAGATACGGTCAGAGTGAACCTCGAAAGAAGGGAGGATAAGGGAGGGTGGGAGTTGGATTGGGCTGAAGGTTCAGTTTGTAGAGAGAAGGAAACCCACTCCTCCGCCATGTCTATTGTGAGGGCGAGGAGTGTGGGTAAAGTGAAGGCCGCCATAGCTCAGTGCAGCAGGGGAGGCCGTGTCAGGGGCCGTCAGCCAGGTCTCATTGAGGCCCAAGAAGGAAAGGTTCCGGGAAGTAAAAAGGTCATGGATCATGTGGAGCTTGTTGCAAACAGAGCGGGCATTCCAAAGTGCTCCAGAGAGAGGAAGCAGGGGGGTGGGGGTCAGGGGCATGGATTTTACATGTGAAGGATTGCGGTAGTTTATCTTACTTTGGTGGAGGTGAGGATAGGTGGGACGTATGGGTGGGGGGGACCAGGATTGGGAGTTATGTCGCCATCAGTGAGAAGTAGTAGAGAAAGAGAAAGCAGGTGGGTGAAGGAGAGTGGCTGGCTTGTTTTATATTTCTGTAGGACAGGTCTGTTAGTGAGGTGAGGTGGGTTAGGAGAGAGGGGGATATAGTTATCTGGTTAGAGGGTGCAGGTTTTGGGGTAGCGAAGGAGAGTGAGAATAAGTGGAGCAAAAACTGTGAGGGAAAATGTGAGCATAGTGAAAGGGCAAGGTGAGAAAAGGCAGGTCTAATTAGTAGACATTGACCCCAGAATACATGACCCCATCCATCCTCCCTTCAATAGGGTGCAATTGTCCTGCCCTCTTGCAGAAAAGCACCCCCAAAGTATGATGTTTCCTCCACCACCCCAGTTGGGATGGTGTTCTTGGGGTTGTACTCATCCTTCTTCATCCTCAAAACATGTCAAGTGAAGTTGATACGTAAAGTTCTATTTTGGTCTCCTCTGACCACATGACCTTCTCCCATCCACTTCTGACCACATGACCTTCTCATACCTCCTCTGGCCTCATGACCTTCTTCCATACCTCCTCTGACCACACGAATTCTCCTATAACTCTTCTGACTACAAGACCTTCTCCCGTACCGCCTCTGACCACATGACCTTCTAACGTGCCTCCTCTGGCCACATGACCTTCTCCCATGCCTCCTCTGGCCACATGACCTTCTCTCATACCTCCTCTGACCACATGACCTTCACCCATCCACTTCTGACCACATGACCTTCTCATACCTCCTCTGACCACATGACCTTCTCATGCCTCCTCTGACCACATGACCTTCACCCATCCACTTCTGACCACATGACCTTCTCATACCTCCTCTGACCACATGACCTTCTCATGCCTCCTCTGGCCTCATAACCTTCTCCCATACACTTCTGACCATATGACCTTCTCCAATACCTCCTCTGGCTACATGACCTTCTTCCATACCTCCTCTGACCACATGACCTTCTAACGTGCCTCCTCTGGCCACATGACCTTCTCCCATGCCTCCTCTGACCACATGACTTTATCCCATGCCTCTTCTGACCACATGCAAAATCTTGGACAAAGTGCCTCAGTGTCCGCGCTGCTGCTCCGAGACCAAGGAAACACAGACACGGGAATGTCTAGTTCAGCTACAGCCTTTATTTTCCGACGCGTTTCGGAGCCTCCACCCGAGCTCCTTCCCTGAGGAAGGAGCTCGGGAGGAGGCTCCGAAACGCGTCGGAAAATAAAGACTGTAGCTGAACCAGACATTCCTGTGTCTGTGTTTCTTTGGTCTCGGAGCAGCAGCGCGGACACTGAGGCACTTTGTCCAAGATTTTGCATTACGACCACTGTCACCGTTGGGAGTGCGGTCCCTGCAGCAGCTGCCTGTACGCTATTCTACCAGTTGTGGGTTTCACAACTGCTAAAGGTGAGCAATTCCACATTGATAAGTGAAAGTGTGTTATTGAGATAAGACCCTATTTGCGCATTCTTTCTTTCACAGATTTTTTCTTCTGACCACATGACCTTCTCCCATGCCTCCTCTGACCACATGCCCTTCTCCAGGGCCATATTTAGGATGGGGGGGCTGGCGGGGCATCTGCCCTGGGTACAGCAGGCAGGGGGATGCCCTCAGCCTTCTCCTGCAGCGCCCGAGATGTCTTCCCGCCGGTCGCATGTTGCGCTCAAACTCCCTTCCCCCCTCGCAGTGTGAGCCAGCTTTAGTCTCTACCTGCGAAGCCGCATACTTACAGGACCTGTGCTTGCAGGACCTGCGATGATGTCAATGCAGGGGAGGGGTCAGGCATCACATGATCAGCTCCTCCGTGTATGCAGGACTCTGCCGTGCTGGTCTTCATGATGCTGAATGAGGTAAAATTTCTGTGGGGTCAGGGGGGATTTATAGTGTGGATGTACCCGAACCGAGAGTGTACTAAGTGTATGGAGCAGAGCCACATGTGTACGGGACATACAAAGCAGAGCCGAGTGGGTATGAGGTGCATGGAGCGGAGCCGTGTGTCTACGAGGTGCACGGAGCAGATCCGAGTGTGTTTGAGGTGTACAGAGCGGAGCCGAGTGTGTACGAGGTGTGTGCAGCGGTGCCGAGTGTGTACGAAGTGTACGGAGCGGAGCCGAGAGTGTACGAGGTGTACGGAGCGGAGCCGAGTGTGTATGAGGTGTGTGGAGCGGATCCGTGTGTGTACGAGGTGTACAGAGCTGAGCCGAGTGTGTATGAGGTGTACGGAGTGGAGCCGAGTGTGTGTACGAGGTGTACGGAGCTGAGCCGAGTGTGTATGAGGTGTACGGAGCGGAGCCGAGTGTGTATGAGGTGTACGGAACGGAGCCGAGTGTGTACGAGGTGTACGGAGCGGAGCCTAGTGTGTACGAGGTGTGTGTGGAGTGGAGCCGTGTGTGTGCATGAGGTGTACGGAGCGGAGCCGAGTGTGTACGGAGCGGAGCTGACTGTATACAAGGTGTGTGGAGGGGAGCCGAGTGTGTACGAGGTGTACGAAGCGGTGCCGTGTGTGTACGAGGTGTACGGAGCGGAGCCGAGTGTGTACAAGATGTGTGGAGCGGAGCCGAGTGTGTACGAGGTGTACGGAGCGGAGCCGAGTGTGTACAAGGTGTGTGGAGCGGAGCCGAGTGTGTACGAGGTGTACGGAGCGGAGCAAAGTGTGTACGAGGTGTACGGAGCGGAGCCGAGTGTGTACGAGGTGTACGGAGTGGAGCCGAGTGTGTATGAGGTGTACGGAGCGGAGCCGAGTGTGTACAAGGTGTGTGGAGCGGAGCCGAGTGTGTACGAGGTGTACCGAGCGGAGCAAAGTGTGTACGAGGTGTACGGAGCGGAGCCGAGTGTTTACAAGGTGTACGGAGTGGAGCCAAGTGTGTAGGAGGTGTACGGAGCGGAGCCGAGTGTGTACAAGGTGTGTGGAGCGGAGCCGAGTGTGTACGAGGTGTATGGAGAGGAGCCGAGTGTGTACGAGGTGTACGGAGCGGAGCCGAGTGTGTACGAGATGTACAGAGCAGAGCCGAGTGTGTACGAGGTGTACAGAGCAGAGCCGTGTGTGTACGAGGTGTACAGAGCAGAGCCGTGTGTGTACGAGGTGTACAGAGCAGAGCCGTGTGTGTACGAGGTGTACGGAGCGGAGCCGAGTGTGTACGAGGTGTACGGAGCGGAGCCGTGTGTGTACGAGGTGTGTGGAGTGGAGCCGTGTGTGTTTCGAGGTGTACGGAGTAGAGCCGAGTGTTTACGAGGTGTACGGAGTGGAGCCGCGTGTGTACGAGGTGTGTGGAGTGGAGCCGTGTGTGTTCGAGGTGTACGGAGTAGAGCCGAGTGTGTACGAGGTGTACGGAGTGGAGCCGCGTGTGTACGAGGTGTGTGGAGTGGAGCCGTGTGTGTACGAGGTGTACGGAGCGGAGCCGTATGTGTACGAGGTGTACGGAGCAGAGCCGTATGTGTACGAGGTGTACGGAGCAGAGCCGTGTGTGTACGAGGTGTGTGGAGCAGAGCCGTGTGTGTTCGAGGTGTACGGAGCGGAGCCGTGTGTGTTCGAGGTGTACGGAGCGGAGCCGTGTGTGTACGAGGTGTACGGAGCGGAGCCGTGTGTGTACGAGGTGTGTGGAGTGGAGCCGTGTGTGTACGTGGTGTACGGAGTGGAGCCGTGTGTGTACGAGGTGTACGGAGTGGAGCCGTGTGTGTTCGAGGTGTACGGAGCGGAGCCGAGTGTGTACGAGGTGTACGGAGCGGAGCCGAGTGTGTACGAGGTGTGTGGAGCAGAGCCGTGTGTGTTCGAGGTGTACGGAGCGGAGCCGTGTGTGTTCGAGGTGTACGGAGCGGAGCCGTGTGTGTACGAGGTGTACGGAGCGGAGCCGTGTGTGTACGAGGTGTGTGGAGTGGAGCCGAGTGTGTACGAGGTGTGTGGAGCCGTGTGTGTTCGAGGTGTACGGAGCGGAGCCGTGTGTGTACGAGGTGTGTGGAGTGGAGCTGTGTGTGTTCGAGGTGTGTGGAGTGGAGCTGTGTGTGTTCGAGGTGTACAGAGCAGAGCCGAGTGTGTACGAGTTGTACAGAGCAGAGCCGTGTGTGTACGAGGTGTACAGAGCAGAGCCGTGTGTGTACGAGGTGTACAGAGCAGAGCCGTGTGTGTACGAGTTGTACAGAGCAGAGCCGTGTGTGTACGAGGTGTACAGAGCAGAGCCGTGTGTGTACGAGGTGTACAGAGCAGAGCCAAGTGTGTACGAGGTGTACAGAGCAGAGCCGTGTGTGTACGAGGTGTACAGAGCAGAGCCGTGTGTGTACGAGGTGTACAGAGCAGAGCCGTGTGTGTACGAGGTGTACAGAGCAGAGCCGAGTGTGTACGAGTTGTACAGAGCAGAGCCGTGTGTGTACGAGGTGTACAGAGCAGAGCCGTGTGTGTACGAGGTGTACAGAGCAGAGCCGTGTGTGTACGAGGTGTACAGAGCAGAGCCGTGTGTGTACGAGGTGTACGGAGCGGAGCCGAGTGTGTACGAGGTGTACGGAGTGGAGCCGTGTGTGTACGAGGTGTGGAGTGGAGCCGTGTGTGTTCGAGGTGTACGGAGTGGAGCCGCGTGTGTACGAGGTGTGTGGAGCGGAGCCGTGTGTGTACGAGGTGTACGGAGCGGAGCCGTATGTGTACGAGGTGTACGGAGCGGAGCCGTATGTGTACGAGGTGTACGGAGCAGAGCCGTATGTGTACGAGGTGTACGGAGCAGAGCCGTGTGTGTACGAAGTGTGTGGAGTGGAGCCGTGTGTGTTCGAGGTGTACGGAGCGGAGCCGTGTGTGTTTGAGGTGTACGGAGCGGAGCCGTGTTGTGTACGAGGTGTACGGAGCGGAGCCGTGTGTGTACGAGGTGTGTGGAGTGGAGCCGTGTGTGTACGAGGTGTGTGGAGTAGAGCCGAGTGTGTACGAGGTGTACGGAGCAGAGCCGTGTGTGTACGAGGTGTACAGAGCAGAGCCGTGTGTGTACGAGGTGTACAGAGCAGAGCCGTGTGTGTACGAGGTGTACAGAGCAGAGCCGTGTGTGTACGAGGTGTACGGAGCGGAGCCGAGTGTGTATGAGGTGTACGGAGCGGAGCCGTGTGTGTACGAGGTGTGTGGAGTGGAGCCGTGTGTGTTCGAGGTGTACGGAGTAGAGCCGAGTGTTTACGAGGTGTACGGAGTGGAGCCGCGTGTGTACGAGGTGTGTGGAGTGGAGCCGTGTGTGTTCGAGGTGTACGGAGTAGAGCCGAGTGTGTACGAGGTGTACGGAGTGGAGCCGCGTGTGTACGAGGTGTGTGGAGTGGAGCCGTGTGTGTACGAGGTGTACGGAGCGGAGCCGTATGTGTACGAGGTGTGTGGAGTGGAGCCGTGTGTGTTCGAGGTGTACGGAGCGGAGCCGTGTGTGTACGAGGTGTACGGAGCGGAGCCGTGTGTGTACGAGGTGTACGGAGCAGAGCCGTGTGTGTACGAGGTGTACGGAGCAGAGCCGTGTGTGTACGAGGTGTGTGGAGTGGAGCCGTGTGTGTACGAGCTGTACAGAGCAGAGCCGTGTGTGTTCGAGGTGTACGGAGTAGAGCCGAGTGTGTACGAGGTGTACGGAGTAGAGCCGAGTGTGTACGAGGTGTACGGAGTGGAGCCGCGTGTGTTCGAGGTGTACGGAGCGGAGCCGTGTGTGTTCGAGGTGTACGGAGTAGAGCCGAGTGTGTACGAGGTGTATGGAGAGGAGCCGAGTGTGTACGAGGTGTACGGAGTGGAGCCGCGTGTGTTCGAGGTGTATGGAGCCGTGTGTGTACGAGGTGTACGGAGTGGAGCCGAGTGTGTACGAGGTGTACGGAGCGGAGCCGAGTGTGTACGAGGTGTATGGAGCGGAGCCGTGTGTGTACGAGGTGTGTGGAGTGGAGCCGTGTGTGTACGAGGTGTATGGAGCCGTGTGTGTACGAGGTGTATGGAGCGGAGCCGTGTGTGTACGAGGTGTGTGGAGTGGAGCCGTGTGTGTACGAGGTGTATGGAGCCGTGTGTGTACGAGGTGTACGGAGTGGAGCCGAGTGTGTACGAGGTGTACGGAGCGGAGCCGAGTGTGTACGAGGTGTATGGAGCAGAGCAGAGTGTGTACGGAGCGGAGCCGAGTGTGTACGCTGAATCCTGACCTTTCTTAGAATCATCCTTACCCCAAGAGGTGACATCTTGCATGGAGCCCCATGAGGAAGCTTGTTGTCATCTTGTGTTTCTTCCATTTACTCATTGCTCCCCCAGTTGTTTCCTTCTTACCAGGCTGCTGCCTATTGTCATGTAGCCCATCTCCTGCCTTGTACAGGTCTACAATTGTGTCCTTATCAGAGGCTATTACTAATAGTACGGGTGATGGTAGAGGCTATTACTAATAGTACGGGTGATGGTAGAGGCTATTACTAATAGTACGGGTGATGGTAGAGGCTTTTACTAGTAGTATGGGTGACAGTAGAGGCTATTACTAATAGTACGGGTGATGGTGGAGGCTATTACTAATAGTACGGGTGATGGGAGAGGCTATTACTAATAGTATGGGTGATAGTAGAGGTCATTACTAGTAGCATGGGTGATGGTAGAGGCTATTACTAGTAGTACAGTTGATAGTAGAGGCTATTTCTAGTAGTACGGTTGATAGTAGAGGCTATTTCTAGTAGTACGGGTGATAGTAGAGGCTATTACTAATAGTACAGGTGATAGTAGAGGCTATTACTAATAGTACAGGTGATAGTAGAGGCTATTACTAGTAGTACGGGTGATAGTAGAGGCTATTACTAATAGTATGGGTGATAGTAGAGGCTATTACTAATAGTATGGGTGATAGTAGAGGCTATTACTAGTAGTATGGGTGATAGTAGAGGCTGTTACTAGTAGTATGGGTGTTAGTAGAGGCTATTACTAGTAGTACAGGTGATAGTAGAGGCTATTACTAATAGTACAGGTGATAGTAGAGGCTATTACTAGTAGTACGGGTGATAGTAGAGGCTATTACTAATAGTATGGGTGATAGTAGAGGCTATTACTAGTAGTATGGGTGATAGTAGAGGCTGTTACTAGTAGTATGGGTGATAGTAGAGGCTATTACTAATAGTATGGGTGATAGTAGAGGCTATTACTAATAGTATGGGTGATAGTAGAGGCTATTACTAGTAGTATGGGTGATAGTAGAGGCTATTACAAGTAGTATGGGTGATAGTAGAGGCTGTTACTAGTAGTATGGTGATGGTAGAGGCTATTACTAGTAGTATGGGTGATGGTAGAGGCTATTACTAGTAGTATGGGTGATGGTAGAGGCTGTTACTAGTAGTATGGGTGATGGTAGAGGCTATTACTAGTAGTATGGGTGATGGTAGAGGCTATTACTAGTAGTATGGGTGATGGTAGAGGCTATTACTAGTAGTATGGGTGATGGTAGAGGCTATTACTAGTAGTATGTTTGATGGTAGAGGCTATTACTAGTAGTATGGGTGATGGTAGAGGCTATTACTAGTAGTATGGTTGATGGTAGAGGCTATTACTAGTAGTATGGTTGATGGTAGAGGCTATTACTAGTAGTATGGTTGATGGTAGAGGCTATTACTAGTAGTATGGGTGATGGTAAAGGCTATTACTAGTAGTATGGGTGATGGTAGAGGCTATTACCAGTACTAGTAGTATGGTTGATGGTAGAGGCTACTACTAGTAGTATGGGTGATGGTAGAGGCTATTACTAGTAGTATGGTTGATGGTAGAGGCTATTACTAGTAGTATGGGTGATGGTAGGGGCTATTACATAACATGATAACACTGTATTTATGGTAGTAGTACAGTAGTAGTAGGTGTAGTTGTATTTCGGCATTCTTTCCACCTCTGTGTGCACAGGTGAGATAGATCAGCCCTGGAGAAAGGATTTTCTGCTGAATGTTAGACACCTCCGCCCAGACAACATGTCAGGAGATTCCCTAATACATGACCCCAGGGTGAACACACCTGGGTGCAGCAATATGGGGGAGGACCGTCAGGTGATGGGGCAGGGTCGGCCGGTGATGTGCCAGTATGACACAGGGTTGGCTGGTGATGTACCAGTATGGGGTAGGGCCGGCCGGTGATGTGCCATTATGGTGCAGGGTCAGGCCGGTGATGTGCCAGTACGGTGCAGGGTGGGCTGGTGATGTACCAGTACAGTGCAGGGCCGGCCGGTCATGTCCCAGTACGGTGCAGGGCGGGCCGATGATGTACCACTACAGGGCAGGGCCGGCCGGTGATTTGCCAATACGGTGCAGGGTCAGGCCGGTGATGTGCTAGTATGGTGCAGGGCCAGACGGTGATGTGCCAGTACGGTGCAGGGTCGGGCCGGTGATGTGCCAGTATGACACAGGGTTGGCTGGTGATGTACCAGTATGGTGCAGGGCCGGCCGGTCATGTCCCAGTACGGTGCAGGGCGGGCCGATGATGTACCAGTACAGTGCAGGGCCGGCCGGTCATGTCCCAGTACGGTGCAGGGCGGGCCGATGATGTACCACTACAGGGCAGGGCCGGCCGGTGATGTGCCAATACGGTGCAGGGTCAGGCCGGTGATGTGCTAGTATGGTGCAGGGCCAGACGGTGATGTGCCAATACGGTGCAGGGTCGGGCCGATGATGTACCAGTACGGTGCAGGGCCCGACGGTGATGTCCCAGTACGGTGCCGGGCGGTCCTATGATGTGCCAGTACGGTGCAGGGCGGGCCGGTGATGGGCCAGTACGGTGCACGGCGGGCCGATGATGTACCAGTACGGTGCAGGGCCGGCCGGTGATGTCCCAGTACGGTGCAGGGCGGGCCAATGATGTACCAGGGCAGGGCCGGCCGGTGATGTGCCGGTACGGGGCAGGGCCGGCCGGTGATGTGCCAGTACGGGGCAGGGCCGGGCGGTGATGTACCAGTACAGGGCAGGGTCGGTCGGTGATGTGCCAGTATGGTGCAGGGCCTACCGACGATGTTCCTGTATGGGGCAGGGTCGGCCGGGGATGTTCCAGTATGGGGCAGGGCCACCCGGCGATGTACCAGTATGGGGCAGGGCCAGTCGGCGATGTGCCAGTACGGTGCAGGGTCGGGCCGGTGATGTGCCAGTACGGTGCAGGGCGGGCCGATGATGTACCAGTACGGTGCAGGGCCGGCCGGTAATGTCCCAGTATGGTGCAGGGCAGGCCGATGATGTACCAGTACGGGGCAGGGCCGGCCGGTGATGTGCCAGTTTGGTGCAGGGTCAGCCAGTGATGTACCAGTACGGTGCAGGGTCGGGCCGGTGATGTACCAGTACGGTGCAGGGTCGGGCCGGTGATGTACCAGTACAGGGCAGAGCCGGCCGGTGATGTGCCAGTACAGTGCAGGGTCGGTCAGTGATGTCCCAGTACGGTGCAGGGTCGGCCGGTGATGTCCCAGTATGATGCAGGGTTGGCTGGTGATGTACCAGTATGGGGTATGGCCGGCCGGTGATGTGCCAGTACGGTGCAGGGCCAGCCGGTGATGTGTCAGTACGGTGCAGGGCGGGCCGGTGATGTGTCAGTACGGTGCAGGGCGGGCCGGTGATGTACCAGTATGAGGTAGGGGCGGCTGGTGATGTGCCAGTATGGTGCAGGGTCAGCTGGTGATGTGCCAGTATGGTGCAGGGCGGGCCGATGATGTCCCAATACGGTGCAGGGCGGGCTGATGATGTACCAGTACGGGGCAGGGCCGGACGGTGATGTGCCAGTATGGTGCAGGGCCTGCTGGTGATGTGCCAGTATGGGGCAGGGTCGACCGGGGATGTACCAGTATGGTGCAGGGCCTGCTGGTGATGTGCCAGTATGGTGCAGGGTCGGGCGGTGATGTACCAGTATGGGGCAGGGCCTGCCGGTGATGTGCCAGTATGGGGCAGGGCCTGCCGGTGATGTGCCAGTATGGGGCAGGGTCGACCGGGGATGTACCAGTATGGTGCAGGGCCTGCCGATGATGTGCCAGTATGGTACAGGGTCGGCCGGTGATGTGCCAGTATGGTGCAGGGCCTGCCGGTGATGTGCCAGTATGGTGCAGGGCCTGCTGGTGATGTGCCAGTATGGTGCAGGGCGGGCCGATGATGTCCCAATACGGTGCAGGGCGGGCTGATGATGTACCAGTACGGGGCAGGGCCGGACGGTGATGTGCCAGTATGGTGCAGGGCCTGCTGGTGATGTGCCAGTATGGGGCAGGGTCGACCGGGGATGTACCAGTATGGTGCAGGGCCTGACGGTGATGTGCCAGTATGGTGCAGGGCCTGACGGTGATGTGCCAGTATGGTGCAGGGCCTGACGGTGATGTGCCAGTATGGTGCAGGGCCTGACGGTGATGTGCCAGTATGGTGCAGGGCCGGGCGCTGATGTGCCAGTATGGTGCAGGGTCGACCGGGGATGTACCAGTATGGTGCAGGGCCGGCCGGTGATTTGCCAGTATGGTGCAGGGCCTGACGGTGATGTGCCAGTATGGTGCAGGGCCTGACGGTGATGTGCCAGTATGGTGCAGGGCCTGCCGGTGATGTGCCAGTATGGTGCAGGGCCTGACGGTGATGTACCAGTACGGGGCAGGGCGGGTGATGTACCAATATGGGGCAGGGTTGGCCGGTGATGTACCAGTACGGGGCACGGTTAATCGGCAGACAATGTGCATCGTCTCCGATTTATACAGGATTTCTAGATTCTATTATGAAGACCTCCGCTTGCTGTCAAGGGATGGAAGATTTCTTACTTAAATCTATGCATATATACTATAGCGAGCCTGATCATATGACCAAGGATATAACCAAATCCTATTCTCAATTTGCAGACTCGGGGTTCAGTGTTTTCTCCTCGTCAGCCTGATACTGTAGCTATAACCTGCACCGAATACATTGTAACAAACCCTCAGCTTCACCCTCCAGCAGATCACTGGGATTTTGTGGTGAATTTCCAGAAGCCATACAGGGTGTGTCCCTCCACAGACAGGAGGGGGTTAGGTAGGTTCTGCAGCTTTGCTGGGCTGTTAGTGATGGGACATCCCTCTGGAGGAGGAGTCCCCCCCCAAATGTCAGGACCCCCCCTGTAATACTCAGCCCAGTATATATACTGGAGAATCACTCCTCTCTGAGTCACCATCCACATCTCCCTCTGACTACTGCAGCGCCTCATCCCCAGTAAGTGTCTGATCCCCCCTCTGTAAGTGCCTGATCCCCCCCCCTGTAAGTGTCTGATCCCCCCCCCCTCTGTAAGTGTCTGATCCCCCCCCCCCTCTGTAAGTGCCTGATCCCCCCCTCTGTAAGTGTCTGATCCCCCCTCTGTAAGTGTCTGATCCCCCCCCCTCTGTAAGTGTCTGATCCCCCCCCTCTGTAAGTGTCTGATCCCCCCCCTCTGTAAGTGTCTGATCCCCCCCTCTGTAAGTTGTCCTGATCCCCCCCCCTGTAAGTGTCTGATGCCCCCCCTCTTGTAAGTGTCTGATCCCCCCCCTCTGTAAGTGTCTGATCCCCCCTCTGTAAGTGTCTGATCCCCCCCTCTGTAAGTGTCTGATCCCCCCCCTCTGTAAGTGTCTGATCCCCCCCTCTGTAAGTGTCTGATCCCCCCTCTGTAAGTGTCTGATCCCCCCTCTGTAAGTGTCTGATCCCCCCTCTGTAAGTGTCTGATCCCCCCTCTGTAAGTGTCTGATCCCCCCCTCTGTAAGTGCCTGATCCCCCCCCTCTATGTTGAAGTGTCTGATCCCACCCCCTCTGTAAGTGTCTGATCCCACCCCCTCTGTAAGTGCCTGATCCCCCCCTCTGTAAGTGTCTGATCCCCCCCCTCTGTAAGTGTCTGATCCCCCCACCCCCTCTGTAAGTGTCTGATCCCCCCTCTGTAAGTGTCTGATCCCCCCTCTGTAAGTGTCTGATCCCCCTCTGTAAGTGTCTGATAGCCCCCTCTGTAAGTGTCTGATCCCCCCTCTGTAAGTGTCTAATTGCCCCCAATGTAAGTGTCTGATATCCCCCTCTGTAAGTGTCTGATCCCCCCCTCTGTAAGTGTCTGATCCCCCCTCTGTAAGTGTCTGATCCCCCCTCTGTAAGTGTCTGATCCCCCCTCTGTAAGTGTCTGATATCCCCTCTGTAAGTGTCTGATCCCCCCTCTGTAAGTGTCTGATCCCCCCCTCTGTAAGTGTCTGATCCCCCTCTGTAAGTGTCTGATATCCCCCTCTGTAAGTGTCTGATCCCCCTCTGTAAGTGTCTGATCACCCCCTCTGTAAGTGTTCTGATCCCCCCTCTGTAAGTGTCTGATCCCCATACCCCTCTGTAAGTGTCTGATGCCCCCTCTGTAAGTGTCTGATCCCCCCCTCTGTAAGTGTCTGATGCCCCCTCTGTAAGTGTCTGATCCCCCCCTCTGTAAGTGTCTGATCCCCCCTCTGTAAGTGTCTGATCCCCCTCTGTAAGTGTCTGATGCCCCCTCTTGTAAGTGTCTGATGCCCCCTCTGTAAGTGTCTGATGCCCCCTCTGTAAGTGTCTGATGCCCCCTCTGTAAGTGTCTGATCCCCCCCTCTTAGTACCCACGTAGTCTAATGCCCCCCATGTAAGTGTCTGATATCCCCCTCTATTCTGTCTAGTAAGTGTCTGATCCCCCCTCGATCGACCCCTGTAAGTGTCTGATCCCCCCTCTGTAAGTGTCTGATCCCCCCCCTCTGTAAGTGTCTGATGCCCCCCTTGTAAGTGTCTGATGTCCCCCTCTGTAAGTGTCTGATCCCCCCCCTCTGTAAGTGTCTGATCCCCCCTCTGTAAGTGCTGATCCCCCCCCTCTGTAAGTGTCTGATTCCCCCCTCTGTAAGTGTCTGATGTCCTCTGTAAGTGTCTATCCCCCCTGTAAGTGTCTGATCCCCCCTCTGTAAGTGTCCTGATCCCCCCTCTGTAAGTGTCTGATACCCCCTCTGTAAGTGTCTGATATCCCCCTCTGTAAGTGTCTGATCCCCCCTCTGTAATGTGTCTGAATGCCCCCCCTGTAAGTGTCTGATATCCCCCTCTGTAAGTGTCTGATCCCCCCCTCTGTAAGTGTCTATGCCCCCCATTGTAAGTGTCTGATATCCCCCTCTGTAAGTGTCTGATCCCCCCCTCTGTAAGTGTCTGATCCCCCCCTCTGTAAGTGTCTGATCCCCCCTCTTGTAAGTGTCTGATCCCCCCTCTGTAAGTGTCTGATCCCCCCCTCTGTAAGTGTCTGATCCCCCCTCCTGTAAGTGTCTGATCCCCCTCTGTAAGTGTTATCCCCCCCTGTTAAGTGTCTGATCCCCCCTCTGTAAGTGTCTGATCCCCCCTCTGTAAGTGTCTGATCCCTCCCTGTGTAAGTGTCTGATATCCCCCCCCTTGTAAGTGTCTGATCCCCCCCTCTGTAAGTGTCTGATCCCCCCCTCTGTAAGTGTCTGATATCCCCCTCTGTAAGTGTCTGATCCCCCCTCTGTAAGTGTCTGATCCCCCCTCTGTAAGTGTCTGATATCCCCCCTCTGTAAGTGTCTGATCCCCCCCTCTGTAAGTGTCTGATCCCCCCCTGTAAGTGTCTGTCTGATCCCCCTCTGTAGTGTCTGATCCCCCCTCTGTAAGTGTCTGATCCCCCCCCTCTGTAAGTGTCTGATCCCCCCCCCCTCTGTAAGTTTCTGATCCCCCCCCCCTCTGTAAGTGTCTGATCCCCCCCCCCTCTGTAAGTGTCTGATCCCCCCCCTCTGTAAGTGTCTGATCCCCCCTCTGTAAGTGTCTGATGCCCCCTCTGTAAGTGTCTGATCCCCCCTCTGTAAGTGTCTGATCCCCCCCCTCTGTAAGTGCCTGATCCCCCCTCTGTAAGTGTCTGATCCCCCCCCTCTGTAAGTGCCTGATCCCCCCTCTGTAAGTGTCTGATCCCCCCCTCTGTAAGTGCCTGATCCCCCCCCTCTGTAAGTGCCTGATCCCCCCCTCTGTAAGTGTCTGATCCCCCCTCTGTAAGTGTCTGATCCCCCCTTGTAAGTGTCTGATCCCCCCCTCTGTAAGTGTTTGATCCCCCCTCTGTAAGTGTCTGATGCCCCCTCTGTAAGTGTCTGATATCCCCCTCTGTAAGTGTCTGATCCCCCCTCTGTAAGTGTCTAATGCCCCCAATGTAAGTGTCTGAGTCCTCCCCTCTGTAAGTGGCTGATTCCCCCTCTGTAAGTGCTGATGCCCCCCTCTGTAAGTGCTGATCCCCCCTCTGTAAGTGGCTGATGCCCCCCTCTGTAAGTGGCTGATGCCCCCCTCTGTAAGTGTCTGATCACCCCTCTGTAAGTGTCTGATCCCCCCCTCTGTAAGTGCCTGATCCCCCCCTTCTGTAAGTGCCTGATCCCCCCCTCTGTAAGTGTCTGATCCCCCCTCTGTAAGTGTCTAATGCCCCCTGTGTAAGTGTCTGATCGCCCCCCCTCTGTAAGTGTCTCATGCCCCCTGTGTAAGTGTCTGAATATCCCCCCCCTCTTGTAAGTGTGTCTGATATCCCCCCCCTCTGTAAGTGTCTGATCCCCTCCCCTGTGTAAGTGTCTGATTCCCCCTCCCCTGTAAGGTGTGATTTCCCCCCCTCTGTAAGTGTCTGATCCCTCTACCCTGTAAGTGTCTGATGCCCCCCCTATCTAAGTGTCTGATCCCCTTTTCCCTCTGTAAGTGTCTGATCCCCTTTTCCCTCTGTAAGTGTCTGATCCCCTTTTCCCTCTGTAAGTGTCTGATCCCCTTTTCCCTCTGTAAGTGTCTGGTCCCCTCCCCGGTAAGTGTCCGATACCCCCTCTGGCCCCGGGCACCTGAATTTAACACCCGTAGGTGTGGCTGGACACATCTTCCCCTTTGCACCCATTGGTCAGTTGGGCATCCCAGTTAGTGCTTCACCTTGGAAGAGACGAAAGGGGGAAATTGGGCACTGAGCCGAATTTTACTTTAACTTCGCTATATGGACTCCACAGTCATTGCACGTTCCTTATTCAGAACCGTCCCAGCCATTAATCATGGTCACGACCTCTGCCCTCCAGTCCTTGTATACTGTATATTCCCCTCCTGTCCTGTATATGTCTATACTCTCTCCTCTGCTCTTGTACGCTGTCTATACTCTCTCCTCTGCTCTTGTACGCTGTCTATACTCTCTCCTCTGCTCTTGTACGCTGTCTATACTCTCTCCTCTGCTCTTGTACACTGTCTATACTCTCCTCTGCTCTTGTACGCTGTCTATACTCTCTCCTCTGCTCTTGTATGCTGTCTATACTCTCTCCTCTGCTCTTGTACTCTATCTATACTCTCTCCTCTGCTCTTGTACGCTGTCTATTCTCTCTCCTTGGCTCTTGTACGCTGTCTATACTCTCTCCTCTGCTCTTGTACCTGTCTATACTCTCTCCTCTGCTCTTGTACCTGTCTATACTCTCTCCTCTGGTCTTGTACTCTATCTATAGTCTCTACTCTGCTCTTGTACGCTGTCTATACTCTCTCCTCTGCTCTTGTACGCTGTCTATACTCCCTCCTCTGCTCTTGTACGCTGTCTATACTCTCTCCTCTGCTCTTGTACTCTGTCTATACTCTCTCCTCTGGTCTTGTACGCTGTCTATACTCTCTCCTCTGCTCTTGTACGCTGTCTATACTCTCTCCTCTGCTCTTGTACACTGTCTATACTCTCTCCTCTGCTCTTGTACCCGTCTATACTCTCTCCTCCGCTCTTGTACGCTGTCTATACTCTCTCCTCTGCTCTTGTACGCTGTCTATACTCTCTCCTCCGCTCTTGTACGCTGTCTATACTCTCTCCTCTGCTCTTGTATGCTCTCTATACTCTCTCCTCCGCTCTTGTTCACCGTCTATACTCTCTCCTCTGCTCTTGTACACTGTCTATACTCTCCTCTGCTCTTGTACACTCTCTATACTCTCCTCTGCACTTGTACACTGTCTATACTCTCTCCTCTGCTCTTGTACGCTGTGTATACTCTCTCCTCTGCTCTTGTATGCTGTCTATACTCTCTCCTCTGCTCTTGTACGATGTCTATACTCTCTCCTCTGCTCTTGTACGCTGTCTATACTCTCCTCTGCTCTTGTACACTGTCTATACTCTCCTCTGCTCTTGTACACTGTCTATACTCTCTCCTCTGCTCTTGTACACTGTCTATACTCTCTCCTCTGCTCTTGTACACTGTCTATACTCTCTCCTCTGCTCTTGTACGCTGTGTATACTCTCTCCTCTGCTCTTGTACGCTGTCTATACTCTCCTCTGCTCTTGTACACTGTCTATACTCTCTCCTCTGCTCTTGTACACTGTCTATACTCTCTCCTCTGCTCTTGTACACTGTCTATACTCTCTCCTCCGCTCTTGTACGCTGTCTATACTCTCTCCTCTGCTCTTGTACGCTGTCTATACGCTCTCCTCTGGTCTTGTACTCTATCTATACTCTCTCCTCGGCTCTTGTACGCTGTCTATACTCTCTCCTCTGCTCTAGTACGCTGTCTATACTCTCTCCTCTGCTCTTGTACACTGTCTATACTCTCTCCTCTGCTCTTGTACGCTGTCTATACGCTCTCCTCTGGTCTTGTACTCTATCTATACTCTCTCCTCTGCTCTTGTACACTGTCTATACTCTCTCCTCTGGTCTTGTACTCTATCTATACTCTCTCCTCTGCTCTTGTACACTGTCTATACTCTCTCCTCCGCTCTTGTACGCTGTCTATACTCTCTCCTCTGCTCTTGTACGCTGTCTATACTCTCTCCTCGGCTCTTGTACTCTGTCTATACTCTCTCCTCGGCTCTTGTACTCTGTCTATACTCTCTCCTCTGCTCTTGTACTCTATCTATACTCTCTCCTCGGCTCTTGTACGCTGTCTATACTCTCTCCTCGGCTCTTGTACTCTGTCTATACTCTCTCCTCTGCTCTTGTACTCTATCTATACTCCCTCCTCTGCTCTTGTACTCTATCTATACTCTCTCCTCTGCTCTTGTACGCTGTCTATACTCTCTCCTCTGTTCTTGTATGCTGTCTATACTCACTCCTCGCTCTTGTGTGCTGTCTATACTCTCCTCGGCTCTTGTACTCTGTCTATACTCTCTTCTCTGCTCTTGTACTCTATCTATACTCTCTCCTCGGCTCTTGTACTCTGTCTATACTCTCTCCTTGCTCTTGTACTCTGTCTATACTCTCTCCTCTGCTCTTGTATGCTGTCTATACTCTCTCCTCTGCTCTTGTACTCTATCTATACTCTCTCCTCGGCTCTTGTACGCTGTCTATACTCTCTCCTCTGCTCTTGTACTCTGTCTATACTCTCTCCTCTGCTCTTGTACGCTGTCTGTACTCTCTCCTCTGCTCTTGTACGCTGTCTGTACTCTCTCCTCTGCTCTTGTACTCTATCTATACTCTCTCCTCGGCTCTTGTACGCTGTCTATACTCCCTCCTCGGCTCTTGTACTCTGTCTATACTCTCTCCTCTGCTCTTGTACTCTGTCTATACTCTCTCCTCTGCTCTTGTACTCTATCTATACTCTCTTCTCCGCTCTTGTACGCTGTCTATGATCTCTTCTCCGCTCTTGTACTCTGTCTATACTCTCTCATTGCTCTTGTATGCTGTCTATACTCTCTCCTCTGCTCTTGTACTCTGTCTATACTCTCTCCTCTGCTCTTGTACTCTATCTATACTCTCTTCTCCGCTCTTGTACGCTGTCTATGATCTCTTCTCCGCTCTTGTACTCTGTCTATACTCTCTCATCTGCTCTAGTACGCTGTCTATACTCTCTCCTCTGCTCTTGTACACTGTCTATACTCTCTCCTCTGCTCTTGTACGCTGTCTATACGCTCTCCTCTGCTCTTGTGCGCTGTCTATACTCTTCCTCTGCTCTTGTATGCTGTCTATACTCTCTCCTCTGTTCTTGTACTCTGTCTATACTCTCTCATCTGCTCTTGTACGCTGTCTATACTCTCTCCTCTGCTCTTGTATGCTGTCTATACTCTCTCCTCTGTTCTTGTACTCTGTCTATACTCTCTCATCTGCTCTTGTATGCTGTCTATACTCTCTCCTCTGCTCTTGTACGCTGTCTATACTCTCCTCTGCTCTTGTACGCTGTCTATACTCTCTCCTTGCTCTTGTACGCTGTCTATACTCTCTCTTATGCTCTTGTACGCTATCTATACTCTCTCTTATGCTCTTGTACCTGTCTATACTCTCTCCTCTGCTCTTGTACGCTGTCTATACTCTCTCCTCTGCTCTTGTATGCTGTCTATACTCTCTCCTCTGTTCTTGTGCGCTGTCTATACTCTCTCCTTGGCTCTTGTACTCTGTCTATACTCCCTCTCGGCTCTTGTACTCTGTCTATACTCTCTCCTCTGGTCTTGTACTCTATCTATACTCTCTCCTCGGCTCTTGTACTCTGTCTATACTCCCTCCTCGGCTCTTGTACTCTGTCTATACTCTCTCCTCTGCTCTTGTACGCTGTCTATACTCTCTCCTCTGCTCTTGTGCGCTGTCTATACTCTCTCCTCTGCTCTTGTATGCTGTCTATACTCTCTCCTCTGTTCTTGTATGCTGTCTATACTCTCTCCTCTGCTCTTGTGCGCTGTCTATACTCTCTCCTCTGCTCTTGTATGCTGTCTATACTCTCTCCTCTGCTCTTGTATGCTGTCTATACTCTCCTCTGCTCTTGTGCGCTGTCTATACTCTCTCCTCTGCTCTTGTACTCTGTCTATACTCTCTCCTCTGCTCTTGTACGCTGTCTATACGCTCTCCTTTGCTCTTGTACGCTGTCTATACTCTCTCCTCTGCTCTTGTATGCTGTCTATACTCTCTCCTCTGTTCTTGTACGCTGTCTATACTCTCTCCTCTGCTCTTGTGCGCTGTCTATACTCTATCCTCTGCTGTTATCCTCTGTCTATACTCTCCTCGGCTCTTGTACGCTGTCTATACTCTCTCCTCTGCTCTTGTACTCTGTCTATACTCTATCCTCTGCTGTTATCCTCTGTCTATACTCTCCTCGGCTCTTGTACGCTGTCTATACTCTCTCCTCTGCTCTTGTACACTCTCTATACTCTCTCCTCTGCTCTTGTACGCTGTCTATACTTTCTCATTTGCTCTTGTACACCGTCTATACTCTCTCCTCCGCTCTTGTTCACCATCTATACTCTCTCATTTGCTCTTGTACGCTGTCTATACTCCCTCCTCGGCTCTTGTACGCTGTCTATACTCCCTCCTCGGCTCTTGTACGCTGTCTATACTCCCTCCTCTGCTCATGTACTCTGTCTATACTCTCTCCTCCGCTCTTGTACGCTGTCTATACTCTCTCTTATGCTCTTGTACGCTGTCTATACTCTCTCCTCTGCTCTTGTACGCTGTCTATACTCTCTCCTCTGCTCTTGTACGCTGTCTATACTCTCTCCTCTGCTGTTGTACTCTGTCTATACTCTCTCCTCTGCTGTTGTACTCTGTCTATACTCCCTCCTCTGCTCTTGTACACTGTCTATACTCTCTTCTCTGCTCTTGTACGCTGTCTATACTCTCTCCTCTGCTCTTGTACGCTGTCTATACTCTCTCCTCTGCTCTTGTACGCTGTCTATACTCTCTCCTCTGCTCTTGTACTCTTTCTATACTCTCTCCTCTGCTCTTGTATGCTCTCTATACCCTCTCCTCTGCTCTTGTATGCTGTCTATACTCTCTCCTCTGCTCTTGTATGCCGTCTATACTCTCTCCTGTGCTCTTGTACGCTGTCTATACTCTCTCCTCTGCTCTTGTAAGCTGTCTATACTCTCCCCTCTGCTCTTGTATATCGTCTATACTCTCTCCTCTGGTCTTGTACACCGTCTATACTCTCTCTTCTGCTCTTGTACACCGTCTATACTCTCTCATCTGCTCTTGTACGCTGCCTATACTCTCTCCTCTGGTCTTGTACACGTCTATACTCTCTCATCTGCTCTTGTATGCTGTCTATACTCTCTCCTCTGCTCTTGTACGCTGTCTATACTTTCTCATCTGCTCTTGTATGCTGTCTATACTCTCTCCTCTGCTCTTGTACGCTGTCTATACTCTCTCCTCCGCTCTTGTATATCGTCTATACTCTCTCCTCTGCTCTTGTACGCTGTCTATACTCTCTCCTCGGCTCTTGTGTGCTGTTTATACTCTCTCCTCTGCTCTTGTACGCTCTCTATACTCTCCCCTCTGCTCTTGTACGCTGTCTTTACTCTCTCCTCCGCTCTTGTACGCTGTCTATACTCTCTCCTCGGCTCTTGTGTGCTGTTTATACTCTCTCCTCTGCTCTTGTACGCTCTCTATACTCTCCCCTCTGCTCTTGTACGCCGTCTTTACTCTCTCCTCCGCTCTTGTACGCTGTCTATACTCTCTTCTCCGCTCTTGTACGCTGTCTATACTCTCTCCTCTGCTCTTGTACGCTGTCTGTACTCTCTCCTCTGCTCTTGTACGCTGTCTATACGCTCTCCTCTGCTCTTGTACGCTGTCTATACTCTCTCCTCTGCTCTTGTACACTGTCTATACTCTCTCCTCTGCTCTTGTACACTGTCTATACTCTCTCCTCTCGTCTTGTACACTGTCTATACTCTCTCCTCTGCTCTTGTACGCTGTCTATACTCTCTCCTCTGGTCTTGTACTCTATCTATACTCTCTCCTCTGCTCTTGTACGCTGTCTATACTCTCTCCTCTGGTCTTGTACACTGTCTATACTCTCCTCTGCTCTTGTACGCTGTCTATACTCTCTCCTCTGGTCTTGTACGCTGTCTATACTCTCTCCTCTGGTCTTGTACGCTGTCTATACTCTCTCCTCTGCTCTTGTACGCTGTCTATACTCTCTCCTCTGGTCTTGTACTCTGTCTATACTCTCTCCTCTGCTCTTGTACGCCGTCAATACTCTCTCTTCTAGTTCTGTATGAAGTCTGTACTCTCCCCTCTTCTATACTTTCTCCTCTGTGTCACCCCCTTTTCTCTATAACATGTGATGTGTCCTGCGCTCTTATTTTTGGGTGTGTCTGTTCCTGACATTCTGATTTTGGTGGATGGTGTTTTGCGTGTAGTAAAGTGATGAATATCACATGATCGGTGGCTGCTCCGCAGACCGTATCACAGACGGGGACATTTGCCTTTGGAGGATACTTGCCCCGGTGTGATTTGCCTGTGTCCTCGGGGTGATATGTCCGGCAGTTTTGCATATTACATTGATGTTGTCATAGACTCAGATTCTCTTGATCTTCTGTCTATTTATATACTTGATCGTCTGTCTGTAGTCACTGACCATCTGTGCTCTCTCCTCAGATCACAATGACTCTTCAGGACAACATGGTCAACATCGTCCTCACCTTCGATAAGTATGCAAAGGGCGATGGTGACGGCAGCACCCTGAGCCAGGCAGAGCTCTTTGAGATGGCCAAGAAAGAGTTCCCTGCACTATGTGTAAGTATGGCTGCCAAACATTCAGTGAGAGGAGCCCTACTTCCCGGAGTAAGGAAGACCCTCGACACTCAGTAACACTCCACCTGTAGAGGGTCATTGATGAGGACATCTATTGTATGTGGTGGCACTCAGTAACACTCCACCTGTAGAGGGTCATTGATGAGGACATCTATTGTGTGTGGTGACACTCAGTAACACTCCACCTGTAGAGCGTCATTGATGAGGACATCTATTGTATGTGGTGACACTCAGTAACACTCCACCTGTAGAGGGTCATTGATGAGGACATCTATTGTGTGTGGTGACACTCAGTAACACTCCACCTGTAGAGTGTCATTGATGAGGACATCTATTGTATGTGGTGACACTCAGTAACACTCCACCTGTAGAGCGTCATTGATGAGGACATCTATTATATGTGGTGACACTCAGTAACACTCCACCTGTAGAGCGTCATTGATGAGGACATCTATTGTATGTGGTGACACTCAGTAACACTCCACCTGTAGAGCGTCATTGATGAGGACATCTATTGCGTGTGGTGCACTCAGTAACACTCCACCTGTAGAGCGTCATTGATGAGGACATCTATTGTATGTGGTGACACTCAGTAACACTCCACCTGTAGAGCGTCATTGATGAGGACATCTATTGTATGTGGTGACACTCAGTAACACTCCACCTGTAGAGCGTCATTGATGAGGACATCTATTGTATGTGGTGACACTCAGTAACACTCCACCTGTAGAGCGTCATTGATGAGGACATCTATTGTATGTGGTGGCACTCAGTAACACTCCACCTGTAGAGGGTCATTGATGAGGACATCTATTGTGTGTGGTGACACTCAGTAACACTCCACCTGTAGAGCGTCATTGATGAGGACATCTATTGTATGTGGTGACACTCAGTAACACTCCACCTGTAGAGTGTCATTGATGAGGACATCTATTGTATGTGGTGACACTCAGTAACACTCCACCTGTAGAGCGTCATTGATGAGGACATCTATTGTATGTGGTGGCACTCAGTAACACTCCACCTGTAGAGCGTCATTGATGAGGACATCTATTGTATGTGGTGGCACTCAGTAACTCTCCACCTGTAGAGCGTCATTGATGAGGACATCTATTGTATGTGGTGGCACTCAGTAACACTCCACCTGTAGAGTGTCATTGATGAGGACATCTATTGTATGTGGTGACACTCAGTAACACTCCACCTGTAGAGCGTCATTGATGAGGACATCTATTGTATATGGTGGCACTCAGTAACACTCCACCTGTCTTTCCTCAGCAAAACCAGAACAAGGACGAGGTGCTGAAGGGAATCATCGGAAAGATGGACATGGACGGGGACAAGAAGGTCACCTTCGAAGAGTTCATGGTCTTCTTGAGTTGTCTGACCATGTGCTTAAAGGACAGCATCTGTCACTGAGGATGAGCGCTGCCCTGTGGTATACAGCAGCGCTACAAGGAGAACGCGGGGGAAAGGGGGGATTTATATGATGGTGACATCTGCCAATAAAATGTCCAGATTTGTTATCAGGTGTCTGTGTTCTTCTCATTGGGGTGGGGGGAATCCAGAGGAATGGAGGGGGCGCTCACAGGTAATGATGGGGGAATCCAGAGGAATGGAGGGGGGCGCTCACAGGTAATGATGGGGGAATCCAGAGGAATGGAGGGGGGCACTCACAGATAATGATAGGAGGAATCCAGAGGAATGAAGGGGTCGCTCACAGGGAATGTTGGGGGGAACCCAGAGGAATGGAGGGAGGCGCTCACAAGTAATGATGGGGGAATCCAGAGGAATGGAGGGGGGCGCTCACAGGTAATGATGGGGGAATCCAGAGGAATGGAGGGGGGCACTCACAGATAATGATAGGAGGAATCCAGAGGAATGAAGGGGTCGCTCACAGGGAATGTTGGGGGGAACCCAGAGGAATGGAGGGGGGCTCTCACAAGTAATGATGGGGGGAATCCAGAAGAATGGAGGAGGGCGCTTACAGGGAATGATTGGAGGAATTATTATTATTATTTATTTATATAGCGCCATTGGTTCCATGTGTAAGGGCAGAACAAGAACAAGAACATAAATAACGACAAATAAATCATACAGGTACATTAGGACAGAGATCCAGGAATCCAGAGCAATGGAGGGAGGCGCTCATAGGGAAGGTTTGGGGGAACCCAGAGGAATGGAGGGGGCACTCACAGGTAATAATGGGGGGAACCCAGAGGAATGGAGGGGGGCACTCACAGATAATGTTGGGGCAATTCAGAAGAATGGAGGGGGCACTCACAGGTAATGTTGGGGGGAATCCAGAGGAATGGAGGGGGGCGCTCGCAGGGAATGATGGGGGGAATCCAGAGGAATGGAGGGGGGCACTCACAGGGAATGATGGGGGGAACCCAGAGGAATCGAAGGGGCACTCACAGGTAATGATGGGAGAAATCCAGACGAATGGAGGGGGGCGCTCACAGGTAATGATCGGGGGAATCCAGAGGAATGGAGGGGGCGCTCACAGGTAATGATGGGGGGAATCCAGAGGAATGGAGGGAGGTGCTCACAGGTAATGATGGGGGAATCCAGAGGAATGGAGGGGGCACTCACAGGTAATGATGGGGGGAATCCAGAGGAATGGAGGGGGCGCTCACAGGTAATGATTGGGGGAATCCAGAGGAATGGAGGGGGCGCTCACAGGTAATGATGGGGAGGAATCCAGAGAATTGAGGGGGGCACTCACAGGGAATGTTGGGGGGAACCCAGAGGAATGAGAGGGGCTAGCTCAGAAGTATGTGGGGGGAATCCAGAGGAATGGAGGGGGCACTCACAGGTAATGATGGAGGAATCCAGAGGAATGGAGGGAGGCACTACAGGGAATGTTGGGGGGAATCCAGAGGAATTGAGGGGGCACTCACAGGGAATGTTGGGGGGAACCCAGGGGAATGGAGGGGGGCCTGACAAGGAATGTTGGGGGGAACCCAGAGGAATGGAAGGGGCACTCACAGGTAATGATGGGAGGAATCCAGAGGAATGGAGGGGGCGCTCACAGGTAATGATGGGAGGAATCCAGAGGAATGGAGGGGGGCACTCACAGGTAATGATGGGAGGAATCCAGAGGAATGGAGGGAGGCACTAGCAGGGAATGTTGGGGGAATCCAGAGGAATGGAGGGGGCACTCACAGGTAATGATGGGAGGAATCCAGAGGAATGGAGGGAGGCACTAGCAGGGAATGTTGGGGGGAATCCAGAGGAATGGAGGGGGGCGCTCACAGGAATGATGGGGGTGAATCCAGGGGAATGGAAGGGGCGCTCACAGGGAATGTTGGGGGCAATCCAGAAGGATGGAGGGGGCACTCACAAGTAATGATGGTGGGAATCCAGACAACTGGAGGGGGGCGTTCACAGGGAATGTTGGGAGAAATCCAGAGATGAAGGGGGGCGCTCACAGGTAATGATGGGGGGAATCCAGAGGAATGGCTCACAGGTAATGATGGGGGAATCCAGAGGAATGGAGGGGGGCCTCACAGATATGTTGGGGAATCCAGAGAATGGAGGGGGCTCACAGGTAATGATGGGGGGAATCCAGAGGAATGGAGGGGGGCGCTCCAAGGAATGATGGGGGAATCCAGAGGAATGGAGGGGGGCACTCACAGGGAATGATGGGGGGAACCCAGAGGAATGGAGGGGGCACTCACAGGTAATGATGGGGGAATCCAGAGAATGGAGGGGGGCGTCACAGGTAATGATGGGGGAATCCAGAGGAATGGAGGGGCACTACACAGGAATGATTGGGGGGAATCCAGAGGAATGGAGGGAGGCGCTCACAGGTAATGATGGGGGGAATCCAGAGGAATGGAGGGGGCACTCACAGGAATGTTATGGGGGAACCCAGAGGAATGGAGGGGGCACTCACAGGTAATGATGGGAGGAATCCAGAGGAATGGAGGGGGGCTCACAGGTAATGATGGGAGGAATCCAGAGGAATGAGGGAGGCGCTCACAGGTAATGATGGGGGAATCCAGAGGAATGGAGGGAGGACTACAGGAATGTTGGGGGAATCCAGAGGAATGGAGGGGGCACTCACAGGTAATGATGGGAGGAATCCAGAGGAATGGAGGGAGGCACTCACAGGAATGATGGGGGGAATCCAGAGGAATGGAGGGGGCCTCACAGGAATGATGGGGGAATCCAGAGGAATGGAGGGGGCACTCACAGGTAATGATGGGAGGAATCCAGAGGAATGGAGGGAGGCACTACAGGTAATGATGGGGGAAACCAGAGGAATGGAGGGGGGCGCTCACAGGTAATGATGGGGGGAATCCAGAGGAATGGAGGGGCGCTCACAGGTAATGATGGGGGAATCCAGAGGAATGGAGGGGGGCCTCACAGGTAATGATGGGGGAATCCAGAGGAATGGAGGGGGCACTCACAGGGAATGTTGGGGGGAATCCAGAGGAAGGAGGGGGCTCACAGGTAATGATGGGGGAATCCAGAGGAATGGAGGGGGCGCTCAAGGTAATGATGGGGGAATCCAGAGGAATAGGGGGTGCTCACAGGAATGTGGGGGGAACCCAGAGGAATGGAGGGGCGCTCAAGGAATGTTGGGGGAATCCAGAGGAATGGAGGGGGCACTCACAGGTAATGATGGGGGAATCCAGAGGAATGGAGGGGGCGCTCACAGGTAATGATGGGGGAATCCAGAGGAATTGAGGGGGGCACTCACAGGAATGTTGGGGGGAACCCAGGGGAATGGAGGGGGGCGCTGACAAGGAATGTTGGGGGAACCCAGAGGAATGGAAGGGGCACTCACAGGTAATGATGGGAGGAATCCAGAGGAATGGAGGGGGGCGCTCACAGGTAATGATGGGAGGAATCCAGAGGAATGGAGGGGGGCGCTCACAGGTAATGATGGGAGGAATCCAGAGGAATGGAGGGAGGCACTAGCAGGGAATGTTGGGGGGAATCCAGAGGAATGGAGGGAGGCACTAGCAGGGAATGTTGGGCGGAATCCAGAGGAATGGAGGGGGCACTCACAGGTAATGATGGGGGGAATCCAGAGGAATGGAGGGGGCACTCACAGGTAATGATGGGGGGAATCCAGAGGAATGGAGGGGGCGCTCACAGGTAATGATGGGAGGAATCCAGAGGAATTGAGGGGGGCACTCACAGGGAATGTTGGGTGGAACCCAGAGGAATGGAGGGGGGCGCTCACAAGGAATGTTGGGGGGAACCCAGAGGAATGGAAGGGGCACTCACAGGTAATGATGGGAGGAATCCAGAGGAATGGAGGGGGGCGCTCACAGGTAATGATGGGAGGAATCCAGAGGAATGGAGGGAGCACTAGCAGGGAATGTTGGGGGGAATCCAGAGGAATGGAGGGGGCACTCACAGGGAATGATGGGGGGGAATCCAGGGGAATGGAAGGGGCGCTCACAGGGAATGTTGGGGGCAATCCAGAAGGATGGAGGGGGCACTCACAAGTAATGATGGTGGGAATCCAGACAACTGGAGGGGGGCGTTCACAGGGAATGTTGGGGGCAATTCAGAAGACTGGAGGGGGGCTCTCACAGGTAATGATGGGGGGAATCCAGACGAATGGAGGGGGGCGCTCACAGGTGATGTTGGTGGACGCCACCACTAATCTTCCCAAATTGTGAGACTACAGCCATCAGTAAGACAGGCCATACATTCTGCAGCCTGGGGCTTAGTGAATACTGCAGTAGATCAGTTATTACCATGGTGGTTCGGTGAGGACAGCACAGTAGCTTAGTAGTAAATATATTGACTCACTGGGGACAACATGGCTTCTCTGTTTAGTAAGGTGGCTCATCTGCATGTTCTTCTCATGTTTGGCGATCCTACCTGGTACTCGGATTTACTCCAGCCAAAATATGGACAGAAGTGAGCGATGGCGCCCTGTGTGCTGCACTGCAGTATGGGTTGGTGCTTGACCTGATAGTGAAAATAACCACCTCTATGAAAGAAGTGTCCCCAAAGCGAGTGATCCCAAGAGAGGATATATGGAGTCATAAGGGGCCGAAAATATGGGTTGGACTGGGTCACTCATTACCAACTGTGTGTGATGATCCTCTGCCTCTCACACTTTTGCCTCCTCATCCTCTATCCTTTGTGCCTCTGCTTTCCACACATTTGCTTCCCACAGCTCGGCCTTCTTCACCTCTGTCCTCCACACTTCTGCCTCTTTTCTCTGTCCCTATCTCCTGTACCTTGTGTCCTGCTCCTCTATCCTCTATGCCTTTGCCTCCTCATGCTCTATCCTTGGTGCCTCTGCTTTTCACACATTTGCCTCCCACACCTCGGCTTTCTTCACCTTTTTCCTCTGCGCCTCGGCTTTCCCTATCTCTGTCCTCTGTATCCTGCTCCTCTATCCTCCATGCCTTTGCCTCCTCATGCTCTATCCTTGGTGCCTCTGCTTGTCACACAATTGCCTCCCACACCTCGGCCTTCTTCACCTTTTTCCTCTGCACCTTGGCCTTCCCTATCTCTGTCCCCTGCATATCTGTATCCTGCTCCTCTATCCTCTATGCCTTTGCCTCCTCATCCTCTATCCTTGGTGCCTCTGCTTTTCACACATTTGCCTCCCACACCTCAGCATTCTTCACCTTTTTCCTCTGCACCTTGGCCTTCCCTATCTCTGTCCTCTGTATCCTGCTCCTCTATCCTCTATGCCTTTGCCTCCTCATGCTCTATCCTTGGTGCCTCTGCTTTTCACACATTTGCCTCCCACACCTCGGCCTTCTTCACCTTTTTCCTCTGCACCTTGGCCTTCCCTATCTCTGTCCTCTGTATCCTGCTCCTCTATCCTCCATGCCTTTGCCTCCTCATGCTCTATCCTTGGTGCCTCTGCTTTTCACACATTTGCCTCCGACACCTCGGCCTTCTTCACCTTTTTTCTCTGCGCCTCGGCCTTCCCTATCTCTGTCCTCTGTATCCTGCTCCTCTGTCCTCCATGCCTCTGCTTCCTGCACCTCTGCCACCCACACCTTTGCCTCATGCCCCTCTGCCCTCCATTCTTCTGCCTCCCAGACCCCCTGCATTATGACGGGGTCTGGACGGTCCTCAAACCCTGTGAAACACCTGCAGCACTTCACCATGGACACTGGTTATTACTGGAGCGGGAAGGTGCGGACACCGATCAGCAGAGCCGCCATGTCTGTTACTGCTGTGTGTCCATCACCACCACAAGACGCCATTATCACACACTTCCTGACCACCGCCATCCCTATCACCCGGCCCCGGTGGCCAACGAATCTGAAGTTCCAGAACAATCCGTAAAATTCACTTTTTTCCCTCGTCTGTAAAGAAGATTCAAGGCGACCACAGTTTTTTTGAGGCTGAAGAATCTTATCCAGATTACTTTGACTGTAATTGTCTCCATTTTACAGTGAAGGACGCTGATGTCTTATATCAGGATTAAGGCGGGAGACTCCGATCATTTATAGTCATAATCATTTATTATACTTTTTCAATGTGTCTGCAAAAACATTGTGATTTTATAAAAAAACTCCGGAAAAGCTTAGAAGTCAATATGGCGACTCTGCTGACAGGAACAATACACCGCCTCGTCCGTCACCTGCTGAGGTAAAGTGAAAGCTGGGCCCTGATTGGTTGCTGAGGTAAGGTTAAAGCTGAGTGGTGGCTTCTCCGTATATATAGAGGCCGCTTGGTCTCCAGGGAACAATATAACCGATAATTTAGCGTCCCCTCTGGCTTCACTACACCAGAGACCAGGGGCGTAACTACAATAGGTGCAGGGGTTGCGATCGCACCTGGGCCCTGCAGCGTAGGGGGGCCCCAAGCGCCCCTCAGTCCTATAGAAAAAGACTAATACTATTAAAGATTTGCAATAATTGGGGGCCCCGTTGGAGCTTTCGCATCGGGGCCCGTGGGCCTGAAGTTACGCCACTGCCAGAGACCTGAGGAGACCTGAAGACTAATGCCAAACAACTACCCCGGTCACCATCCAGTCAGTCCTTGTCACAGCCACCAGGTGGCAGCAGCTGCTTGTGACTTCTGAGCTGTGATGAGCGCTAAGATGATCCATACTTGGAACGAGCAGTCGGATGCTCGGACGGGTGCGACTCAAGTACCAAGTATAATGGAAGTCAACAGGAAGAGTTCCCAGCAAGTTGCTCGAGTTCCCCATTGACTTTGAATATATTCAGCATTAAGTTGTGCCCATTGGAGCGTCCGACTGCTCGTTTCGAGTGCTGAGCATCGTCGTGCTCACCCATCACTACTCAGTAGTCCTCTTTTACTCCGGGGACTTGGCTGTGACCGTCCAGAGGTTTTATGGTCTTTCTTCCTGCTCTCGGCCCTCGGTGGGCTGCTCGCTATATACACCCCTGACAATCCATCCCACTGCAAGTTATAGTCTGGCTGTGGGACACTTAGGTCATTGACCGTATGCCCCCTGACTGCGGTGTCCCAGTTCTCATAGGGTTAACAGACCCATGCCTGTACTGCTGTTTCCTCCCTATCCCTGGTGGTCCAGTGGACGTTTTCTCCTCCCCCTGTTGCCTTTATAGGTCCTGGTGGCCGTCTTTCCGATCTCTCCACCGGAGGCAGCATCTGACCCCCTGGAGAGAGTCTTCTAACAATGAGTATGGCAGACGAGTATCGTGTCAGCTTCGTCAGAGGGGTGACGTGATACGCACTTTAAGGGTACCTTTACACACGGCTACATTTGTAGCTTGTCACCAGGTAACTTACTGGTTGCAGTGAAATCATGGATACATGATTCCATTTGCACACAGCAACAAGATAGAACCATGTATCCATGATTTCACTGCAACCTGTAAGTTACCTGGTGACAAGCTACAAATGTAGCCGTGTGTAAAGGTACCCTAAGGGTGGCATCCTGGTCACTGCATGTAGTTATTGTTCCACTAAGGTGGCACATGCTATTTTAGAAGTTTCTTTAGTGGATAACGCTGGGTGTCTGATATTAACCCTGTGGGATCTGAATATAATTGTATATCAGATGTGGTAGCCTTTGTATTTGTTCCTTATGTTCTATGTGCAATATCACCATTGCCTTGTGGACTGTACCAGTTTTATTGATGTTTCCATTTTTAACCAATGTACTGAATTAATAAAGGTATTGTTAAGGATGGGATTTATAGGGTTAAAAATATCACAACTCTTCTCTTTTTCCATCTGTTATACACTAGATGGCGCCCACGCTCCATGAATATATATCTGAAATATGAGCCCGCCCATTAAGGAAGGAATTTAGATATTAGAATAGGTTGATAAGGATTGACCAATTAGGAGATGATCACTTTGTAGAAAATTCCAGAATTCTAACACGCCTCTTGCTTTCTGTATAAAAATGTGTGTTTCAATAAACGCTTGCGCAGTGTTTAATCTCATCCGGCGTAGGCATGAGTAAGGCTTGAGACGGCTCTGGTGTCCGTTAGTGATGAGCGAGTACTAAAATGCTCGGGTGCTCGAAGCTCGGGCCGAGCATCCCGAGATACTCGTGTACTCAGCCCGAGTACCGAGCCCAATGTTATCCTATGAACGAAAAGAATGCGCAATAGGGTCTTATCTCAATGATACACTGTCGCTTATCGATGTGGAATTGCTCACCTTTGTCAGTTGTGAAACCCACAACTGGTAGAATAGCGTACAAGCAGCTGCTGCAGGGACCGCACTCCCAACGGTGACCGTGGTTGTAATACAGAATCCTGGACAAAGTGCCTCAGTGTCCGCGCTGCTGCTCCGAGACCAAAGAACATCTCCCTGAGGAAGGAGCTCGGGAGGAGGCTCCGAAACGCGTCGGAAAATAAAGGCTATTGCTGATCCAGACATTCCCGTGTCTGTGTGTCTTTGGTCTCGGAGCAGCAGCGCGGACACTGAGGCACTTTGTCCAGGATTCAATGTTATCCTGTGGGAGACCCGAGTATTTTTATGAAATGACTGCCGGCAGCATGTAGAAACCCTAACTGTCATGAAAATGAATATTGCTCATGATTTTAAGGTATTGGAGAGTCAGGCATATCTGACTCCCTCCTCCCTCCTCCCTTTTAGCTGGTTTGTAAGTAGCTTACAGAGAAACACTGCGTGCCTCCCCCAACCAAACTATTTACGACGGGTCGTAAACAACTTTCAGGAGAGCCAGAGCTGGACACCAGTCCAAACCAGTTCGTCTTCACTAAAGACACCAAATCCTTTGTCTAAACTTAGTATTTTCAAAGTCGAATTGAAGAAGGTCTTATCATGCCACAAATACATAATTCACGGTTTTAGATTATTTATCGCGGTGCGCATTCAATGATGTGTTTCATACAGTCATCCGACGTTCAGGAACCTGGGAACGGGCTGCTGCCATTCTAAATATGACAATCAAGTCATATTTGGTATCAAACTTCTCAGAATCACCTGACCTGAAAAATGAGTCATATATTATGTCTGTGAGCCAACCCCATCTCTAGATATGGAAAATGGGGATTTATTAAGCCTGGTGAGAGAGGATGGCTCAGCAGACACGCCCACAAAGGAGGGCTCACTCTGCGAAGGGGGGTCAAAGACTTCCCCTGGTTTAATAAAAGCAAAGAAGGATTTCTTGCTTCATTCCAACCCGGGCTGAGATAGCTGCAACACCGTAATTGCTGTCGGAAGGAATCTTGCCATCCAGGGGAGCGGCCCCCCCACAAAATACCAAGCTTACCATGCGCGACCAGGTCTGAACGTTTCTAACTTTATTCCTTTTATTTTTTATAACTGCTTATTCATACATGTAATATTGTCTCTGATGTAATATCTTGTAACTCTTTTATATATAATCACTGCCATATTTCGGAGTAAACTATTTTAATTTACTAGTCTCGATCTCCTTGTCCTATGAACGAGCTCTCACGACCTCCCTGCTCTTTTTACGCTATCGCACAGGTTACCGATCCACCTGCAAGAGATCGGTGGTGGCAGAATACCGTTTTTTTTGTATTTATGTGATATTGTGGGCCTGAGGGTGACTGGATCGAGGTATATATACGTTCCTGGCAGGAACTGGTGGTATATATACATCCTGTCGCATCACGTGCCGCAGTAGACAACATAAATTAGAGCAGCTGGGCACCTTTCTTATCCTCTGGCAATACCGGATTTGGCCAGCAGGCTAAGGGGGCGCCAGAGAGCTGCAGGTCCTGACTAAGCTAATCCTGACAATTGGTGGCAGAGCGGTGGGATCATAGGACATTAGTGATCTGGTTTGAGCAATCATTCCTCTCACTAAAAACTTGCACAGTTCTTACAAGAACTCTGCACAAAGGTTTTGAAGATCGAACTCAGTGGTTATTAGATCTGAGACAATACTGTGTGTGTAGCAGTTACCCCTCCCCCCTCTTTGTTTTTTCTGTTCTATCTTTTGGTTTGGAAACCATGGTCTTGGTTGGAGAGCTCGGTTACGGCCAGATGAAAAAGGACGTTCTAATTGGAATATGTGCGGCCAACGGCCTTGACCCTAAGGGCAAAACCAGAGACCAAATGGCTGCAGTGGCACGACTTGAAGCAGAGCAAGCCCGTCACCAGAGCCCAGTGAATGGAGAGGCCAGCCAAAGTCATGTCAGTGCTGGTGCACAGCGTCCGGCTGCAGAGGTCAGTCAGAGCATGGACGGTGTGGCTGCTGAGCCCTTACCTGTGGATGTAAGCCAAGTCCTAGAAGGTGTTCCTGTAGGGGTCCCACCTGTAGACGTATGCCGCGTCAGCAACCAGGTCAGCATGGACCCCTATCTGCAACTGGCCTTACAGCAATATCCCGCTGAGGATTCCCAAGGACGCCTGCAGTTCATTCAGCAATACCTGGAGGCTGCGAGAGCCGAGCGAGAGGCTGCAGAGCGGCGAGCCGAGCGAGAGGCTGCAGAGCGGCGAGCTGAGCGAGAGGCTGCAGAGCGACGGGCTGAGGCCCAAGCTCAGAGAGAGCACGACCTGCGGATGGCCCAGCTGGAACGGCAGTCATCTACCCCATTGAACTCTGAATCGACCCGTTCAACCACCTTCCAGCCGAATCCCAAGCATTTCCCTGTGCTGGATGACAACGGTGATCTGGACATTTTTCTGAGGGGTTTTGAGAAGGCGTGCTTACAGTACCAGCTGCCGAATGACCAGTATGCCCCGTACCTCATTGCGGCGCTGAGAGACAAAGCGCTAGCGGCGTTCGTGGCTCTTCCTCGAGAGCTAGATGGGAACTATGCAGCCATTAAGGAGGCTCTAATCCAGAGGTTCCAGCTGACTCCTGAGGTGTACCGCAGAAAGTTCCGGAACCTCCAGCGTGGACCACACGACAGCTACAGTGATGTGGTCCACGGGCTCAGAACCAACTTTGAGCAGTGGATTCAAGGACTGAAAGTGACCACCTTTGAGCAGATAAAGGATCTGATGGTGAAAGACCAGTTCCTGCATCTTTGCCCCACGGAGGTGCGACAGTTCGTGATGGATCGGGAGCCACCAGATGCGAACAAAGCAGCGCAGATCGCAGACACGTATGAGGCCAACCGGAGACCAGAGGGACGGAAGCCGATCATCACCAGCTGGAAGGGGGGTAAGACATCCAACACCACCCCTGCCCCTGCCAGCCGACCTTCTGGAGGCCTTGGCCCCCCTGCCAACCCCACTCGGCCGGTATCTGATCTCCGCAAGTGTTACTCCTGCAACCAGAGCGGTCATCTCAGTGCCACTTGCCCAGAGAAGCAGAGGAAGAATCTACCACCCAAGGCTCCAGGGCAGAAGGCATCAGTTTTTTTTGTGGGTGGGTCGGTTGGGAGGGCCTGTGAAAATTTGCAGTCTGTCACTGTGGGGGACACTGTCACTGTGGGCCTCAAGGACACTGGGGCCGAACGAACCCTCATCCGACCTGAACTGGTGTCCACGGAAGAGTTTATCCCAGGAAAGACTCTGACTGTCACCGGGATTGGGGGCGTCCGCTGTCCCCTGCCAATGGCCCGGGTGTTTATTGATTGGGGTGCAGGGAGTGGGGTGAAGGAAGTGGGGGTGTCTGAAAACTTGCCCACAAATGTTTTACTGGGGACTGATTTGGGGAAAATGTTCGCTTATTATGTCCCTGACTCCCCTCCCCGATCTGATATGGTTGGTAAGGTCAATGCTAATGATGGGAATGTCAATGCTTTAACTGAAGATGTTGATGATGATGATAATTATGTTGATGATGATGACGATGATGATGATGATGATGTATCAGGAGGTACAAGAGAACTCAGCCATGTCACTCTGCGGGGTGATATTGCTGAGGATCCCCTACCAGGAGCAAGTGTTAGTGCTAAGGGTGATGGGAAGAGTCCCGGGGCCCATAAAGCGGGGAGTGCCATGCAGCTGATCAGTGTCACCACAGACGGTGACAGGGCTGATGGTAGCTGCCCCATGATGAGCACTGCTCCTGAGGTAACAGGGGATGATGGGGAAGTAGTACCCACAGCCAGGCAGGCTGATGGGACGGTGTTATTCCCCGGGGAGACGGCCTACATAGCCGCCGTCACCCGCAGTCAGAGTGCCCAGAACGCCAGGAACCCCTGCCTTCTGGACCCTCCTCAGCCAGAGGAATAACCGAACCGGTTCCGGACCCAGAGCGGGTCCCAGAGAGTCCCGAAGAGGATGTGGCCTTAAAGTCCCTTCTGGCTGCCTCCAGCCAGGAGTTTCAGGCAGCTCTGCATACAGATGCTAGCCTAGAGACGTTAAGGATCCTCGCCAGTAAGCCCCCCTCCGAGACTGATAAGGAGAGGGTATTCTGGGACCAAGGAAGGTTGTATCGGGAACTGTGCCCGGTACACCCCAGCAGGATTGGCCTAGAGAACGACAGCTGGTCGTTCCCTACCAATTCAGGGAGGAGTTGTTGCGGATTGCCCATGAGATTCCGCTCGCTGGACACTTGGGGGTTAGCAAAACCATGGCCCGGTTGTCTCACCACTTCTATTGGCCCAAGATGGGGACAGATGTGAAAAACTACTGCAGCTCCTGCATCACGTGTCAAAGAGTGGGAAAGTCAGGGCCGGCTCCCAAAGCACCCCTGAACTCGTTGCCCGTGATAGAGGAGCCTTTCCAGCGGGTTGCTGTGGATATCATGGGACCACTGCCCATACCAGCAGTTCTGGAAAGCGATACATCCTCACTGTGGTAGACTTTGCTACCCGGTACCCAGAGGCAGTAGCTCTGTCTTCAATTAGGGCCGATAAGGTGGCGGATGCCCTGTTGGCCATCTTTTCCCAAGTAGGATTTCCCAGGGAGATGCTTACCGACCAGGGGACCCAGTTCATGTCTGGCATAATGAAGGCCCTCTGTAAGAAAATGCAGGTGCAGCATCTGGTATCAAGTGCATATCATCCTCAAACCAATGGTTTGTGCGAACGCTTCAATGCTACCCTCAAACAGATGTTGAAAATGCTGGTTGAGTCCCAGGGACGCGACTGGGAACGTTACCTCCCACACCTGCTATTTGCTTACCGAGAGGTTCCACAGGCCTCGACCGGGTTCTCTCCCTTCGAGCTCCTGTATGGCAGACGGGTCCGGGGACCCCTTGGTTTAGTAAGAGAATCCTGGGAAGAGGAGCAGAGCACCCCAGGAGTGTCCATCGTGGAGTATGTCATGCGTTTCCGTGACAAAATGCAGACCTTGACGCAGTTGGTGAATGTCAACATGGCGCAAGCCCAGGCTGACCAGAAGCATTGGTACGACCAGAATGCCCGCGAGCGGACCTACCGGGTGGGTCAGATGGTGTGGGTGCTGGTCCCCGTACCAAAGGACAAGCTTCAGGCAGCCTGGGAGGGCCCTTACGTCATTCACCAACAGCTCAACTCAGTCACCTACGTGGTCACCCTCGACCCCGAGCGGGGTAGGCGGAAGGCCTTTCACGTCAACATGATGAAGGCTCATCAAGAACGTGGGCCCTGTGTCCTACCGGTCTGCAACCTGCCCGAGGATGGGGGGGAAGATCCCCTCCTGGACATGTTGGCCCAAGCGAAGGCCAGCGGGTCCATTGAGGATGTGGAGATAAGCACCTTGCTATCCACAAGCCAGCGGTCTCAGATGCGAGCGGTGTTGGAATCCTTCCAAGTCATGTTCACCAACATACCTGGAAGGACGGCGGTGGTGGTCCATGAGGTGGACACCGGTAATCATGCCCCACTCCGGCGGACAGCCTATCGAATCTCCGACGAGGTGCAGCACGTCATGCGCCAGGAGATCGATGAGATGCTGAAGTTGGGAGTGATTACCGAGTCCAAGAGCGCGTGGGCCTCACCTGTAGTCCTGGTGCCAAAGAAGGACCGGACCACCCGATTCTGTGTGGACTACAGGGGGCTCAACGCTATCACGGCCTCCGATGCACAACCAATGCCACGCATTGAGGAGTTGCTGGAGCGGTTAGCTAGTGCAAGCTATCTCTCCATTATGGATCTGAGTCGGGGATATTGGCAGATTCCCCTGAGCCCTGAGGCCCGGGAGAGGTCAGCCTTTATCACCCCCTTTGGATTGTACGAATCCACGGTCATGCCATTCGGCATGAAAAATGCCCCGGCCACTTTCCAGAGAATGGTTAACTCCCTGCTCCTGGGACTGGAGAGGTACGCGGTGGCGTACCTGGATGACATTGCCGTCTTCAGTCCCACCTGGGGGGATCACCTCAAGCATCTGCGGCAGGTGCTCGGGCGCATCCGCCAGGCAGGCTTGACCATTAAGCCAGGAAAGTGCCAGATGGGCATGAACGAGGTCCACTACCTGGGGCACCGGGTAGGCGGGGGCACGCTGAAACCAGAGCCCGGGAAAGTGGACGCTATCGTGTCCTGGCCCACCCCCAGGACCAAAAAGCAGGTGCTGTCCTTCTTGGGCACTGCAGGGTACTATAGACGCTTTGTGCCAAACTATAGTAGCCTTGCGAAGCCTCTCACAGACCTCACCAAGAAAAACCTACCCCATGCAGTCGATTGGTCAGAAGCCTGCGAGGTCGCCTTCCAGGCTCTGAAAACGGCCCTGAGCAGCTCCCCTGTGTTGAGGGCGATTGACGGCAGGCAGCCATTCCTAGTACAGACTGATGCTAGTGAGTTTGGCCTCGGAGCGGTGCTCAGCCAGGTCGACTCAAGGAACCAAGAGCACCCAGTGTTGTACCTCAGCCGAAAGCTCCTCCCGAGGGAAGTGGCCTATTCCACGATAGAGAAAGAGTGTCTGGCCATTGTATGGGCTCTGCAACGCTTACAGCCCTACCTGTACGGGCGCCCCTTCACTGTCGTGACCGACCACAACCCCCTGAGCTGGCTGAACTCCCTGTCCGGTACCAACGGGAGGTTGCTACGCTGGAGCCTCACGCTCCAGCAGTACGACTTTACCGTGCAACACCGAAGAGGCAGCGAGCATGGCAATGCTGATGGGTTATCCCGGCGGGGAGAGCCCACAGGGACACGCTTGGAGGAGTACCGAGAGGTTCTTCCTCCATAGCGTCATCGAAAAGGGGGAGGTGTCATGAAAATGAATATTGCTCATGATTTTAAGGTATTGGAGAGTCAGGCAAATCTGATTCCCTCCTCCCTCCTCCGTCCTCCCTTTTAGCTGGTTTGTAAGTAGCTTACAGAGAAACACTGCGTGCCTCCCCCAACCAAACTATTTACGACGGGTCGTAAACAACTTTCAGGAGAGCCAGAGCTGGACACCAGTCCAAACCAGTTCGTCTTCACTAAAGACACCAAATCCTTTGTCTAAACTTAGTATTTTCAAAGTCGAATTGAAGAAGGTCTTATCATTCCACAAATACATAATTCACGGTTTTAGATTATTTATCGCGGTGCGCATTCAATGATGTGTTTCATACAGTCATCCGACGTTCAGGAACCTGGGAACGGGCTGCTGCCATTCTAAATATGACAATCAAGTCATATTTGGTATCAAACTTCTCAGAATCACCTGACCTGAAAAATGAGTCATATATTATGTCTGTGAGCCAACCCCATCTCTAGATATGGAAAATGGGGATTTATTAAGCCTGGTGAGAGAGGATGGCTCAGCAGACACGCCCACAAAGGAGGGCTCACTCTGCGAAGGGGGGTCAAAGACTTCCCCTGGTTTAATAAAAGCAAAGAAGGATTTCTTGCTTCATTCCAACCCGGGCTGAGATAGCTGCAACACCGTAATTGCTGTCGGAAGGAATCTTGCCATCCAGGGGAGATGCCCCCCCACAAAATACCAAGCTTACCATGCGCGACCAGGTCTGAACGTTTCTAACTTTATTCCTTTTATTTTTTATAACTGCTTATTCATACATGTAATATTGTCTCTGATGTAATATCTTGTAACTCTTTTATATATAATCACTGCCATATTTCGGAGTAAACTATTTTAATTTACTAGTCTCGATCTCCTTGTCCTATGAACGAGCTCTCACGACCTCCCTGCTCTTTTTACGCTATCGCACAGGTTACCGATCCACCTGCAAGAGATCGGTGGTGGCAGAATACCGTTTTTTTTGTATTTATGTGATATTGTGGGCCTGAGGGTGACTGGATCGAGGTATATATACGTTCCTGGCAGGAACTGGTGGTATATATACATCCTGTCGCATCACGTGCCGCAGTAGACAACATAAATTAGAGCAGCTGGGCACCTTTCTTATCCTCTGGCAATACCGGATTTGGCCAGCAGGCTAAGGGGGCGCCAGAGAGCTGCAGGTCCTGACTAAGCTAATCCTGACACTAACAATGTCACAAAAGTCTCAGAACAGTGCTCAAATGACATGGCAACACCATGGGGAAGACCCCTGGAAGCATTTCTCACTGAAAAGTCACAGCTGTGAACAATGTTGTCTGAGTTTCACACCAATTTTACGGAGTCACCAGAAAACCTTCCAAAATGACACCAAAATGAATATTCAGGGTGGAAATGTTAAGGGCACATACCCAATAGTGAGATACAGCTGGTGTATGTTACTTTTTGTGATTACATGAAAGATTTTACGTGAAAACATTGTGCGGCACTCCGATGACCCTGAGAAGAGACGTACATGAAGCCCTGTCTTGACATAATGTGCCCATTTTGAGGAACTGGGTGTATTGTAGTATTTTCCTTTGCCAGGGCAGTCCAAAATTGGGAGGTTCACCAATGCCCCTGGATAGAGACATGCATGAGGGCTTGTAAACCTGAAGTGGGTGTATTGTAGTATAGCCCTTTGGCAGGGCAGCCAAAAATTGGGAGGCTCCACAATGACCCATGCATACAGACATGCATGAGGGCCTGTAAACCTCAATTGGGTGTATTGTAGTATAGCCCTTTGGCAGGGCAGCCAAAAATTGGGAGGCTCCACATTGTCCCAGGATAGAGACGTGCAGGAGGGCCTGTAAACCTGAAGAGGGTGTATTGTAGTATAGCCCTTTGGCAGGGCAGCCAAAAATTGGGAGGCTCCACAATGACCCATGCATACAGACATGCATGAGGGCCTGTAAACCTCAATTGGGTGTATTGTAGTATAGCCCTTTGGCAGGGCAGCCAAAAATTGGGAGGCTCCACATTGTCCCTGGATAGAGACGTGCATGAGGGCCTCAAAACATTTTTCCCATTGAAAAGGAGTGGGTCTCCTGTCGTTGTAATGCCCATTCTAAAAGAATGGGCGAAAAAATTTACCACTGGGGGTATACCTGAAACAACAGCCTAACTATTGTAACGGTCATCATGGTGGCACATGAGGAGAAGGAGGAGCAGTCCAGCGATTAGCCAAAGTCCAGAAGTGTGTACCCATGGGTGAGTGGAGGTACATGGCAAATTCCCATAACAAAATTTAAATTCCGCTGTCATTTGTTGGTGGTGTGGTGAAGTCTGGCCCAATCCAACCCTTGTTCATCTTGATCAGAGTCAGCCTGTCAGCATTTTCAGTTGACAGGCGGGTGCGTTTATCAGTAATGATTCCACCTGCGGCACTGAAAACACGCTCTGACAAAATGCTAGCAGCAGGGCAGGCCAGGACTTCCAAGGCGTAGAGAGCCAATTCATGCCACGTGTCCAGCTTGGAGACCCAATAATTGTAAGGCACAGAGGAATCTCGCAGTACAGTTGTTCGATCTGCAAGGTACTCCTTCAGCATCTGGCCAAACTTAGCATTTCTTGTGGCACTACCCCGCACCTCAGGGGCTGTGGTATGTGAAGGGCTGAGAAAACTGTCCCACATCGTAAAGACTGTTCCCCTACCGCTGGCGGATTGGACTTATGCCCCTCTCGGCCGTACGCCTTGGTTGTCCACCGATTCCTGACCTATGCCGCTAGCGTTTTGTGAGGGGAATGATTTGCCTACTTCCGTGACTATGGCCTTCTGGAACTGCTGCATTTTGGCTGACCTCTCCGCCTCAGGAATGAGAGACATAAAGTTCTCCTTGTAGCGTGGGTCTAAGAGTGTTGCCAACCAGTACTGATTGTCGGCCAAGATGTTCTGAACGCGAGGGTCATGAGCCAGGCAGCTTACCATAAAGTCAGCCATGTGCGCCAGACTCTTAACAGCCATCACTTCAGTATCCAGACCAACACGATGACTGAACATGCAGTCCTCCTCCTCCTCTTCATCCTCATCTCCACTGTCCTCTGGCCAGCCACGCAGAATCGAGGGTATGACTGGTGTGCATGTCATATCCTCAATTTGGCCAGAGAGTTGCTCCATGTCTTCATCCTCCTCCTCCTCGTCATAGTCCTCCACTGCACGTTGTGATGAGATGAGGCTGGGCTGTGTGTTATCACCCACACCCACTACTGTTTCTTGCTCCAAGTCATCGCGCTCCGCCTGCAATGCATCCTCTTTGTTTTTCAGCAGAGACCGTTTTAGAAGGCAGAGTAGTGGTATGGTGACGCTAATAATGGCGTCATCGCCGCTCACCATCTTGGTGGAGTCCTCAAAGTTTTGGAGGACAGTACATAGGTCGGACATCCATCTCCACTCCTCAGGTGTTATGTGTGGAGTTTGACCCATTTCCCGAAGGCTTAGGTTATGCAGGTAGTCCACAACTGCCCTCTTCTGCTCACATATCCTGACCAACATGTGCAGAGTTGAATTCCAACGCGTGGGGACATCACACACCAGTCTGTGGGCCGGAAGACGCAAACGGCGCTGAAAGCCGGCAAGGCCGGCTGAAGCAGCAGGTGACTTGCGAAAATGTGCAGACAGACGGCGAACTTTTACCAGCAGTTCAGACAGCTCTGGGTATGACTTTAGAAACCTCTGAACCACCAGGTTGAGCACATGGGCCACGCATGGAACATGCGTCAGCTGGCCTCGCCTCAAAGCTGCCACCAGGTTCCGGCCATTGTCACACACGACCTTTCCTGGCTTTAGGTTCAGAGGTGTGAGCCAGTGATCTGCCTGCTGTTTCAGAGCTGTCCACACCTCTTCTGCATTGTGGGGTTTGTCACCTATGCAGACTAGCTTCAGCACAGCCTGTTGCCACTTCGCAGAGGCAGTGCTGCAGTGTTTCCAGCTTGGGACTGGTGTGGAGGGTACAGTGGATGAGGATGCGCAGGAGGAGGAGGCTGAGGAGCATGACATTTCGGAGCTGTAGAGTGTCGGTGAAACTCTGACAGAGGTAGGGCCTGCTATCCTTGGTGTGGGAAGGACGTGTTCCGTCCCTCGCTCAGACTGGGTCCCAGCCTCCACAATATTAACCCAGTGTGCCGTGAAGGAGATGTAGCGGCCTTGCCCACAAGTACTTGTCCACGTGTCTGTGGTTAGGTGGACTTTGGCTGAAACAGCGTTGTTCAGGGCACATGTGATGCTTTGTGACACTTGGTTATGCAATGCGGGGACGGCACATCTGGAGAAATAGTGGCGGCTGGGGACCGAGTAACGTGGGACAGCAGCCGCCATCAGGTCGCGGAATGCTTCCGTCTCCACCAGCCGGAAAGGCAACATTTCTAGCGCTATGAGTCGCGAAATGTGAGAATTTAGGACTGTGGCATGTGGGGTGTTGGCAGCGTATTTGCGCCTGCGTTCAAAGGTTTGCTGAATGGATAATTGAACGCTGCGCTGGGACAAGGACGTGCTTGATGGTGGTGTTATTTGTGCGTGGGCAACTTCAGGTGCAGGGCCGGAGGCTTGTTCGCAGGCAGCATGGACAGGGGATTGGCTCGCACGCACAACACGCGAAGACGTAGCAGTGACATCAGCAAGCACCGCTCCTCGACTCTGTTGTACTTCCCACAAAGTCGGGTGCTTGGCTGACATGTGCCTGATCATGCTGGTGGTGGTCAGGCTGCTAGTTTTCGTACCCCTGCTGATGCTGGCATGGCAGGTGTTGCAAATGGCCTTTTTAGAGTTATCTGGAGCCAACTTAAAAAACTGCCAGACTCGGGAAGACCTAACATTTGCACAGACACCTTATGTCGTGTTGTTGTTCCGGGGAACGGTTGCCTGCCTTCTGCCTGTGGAAACGACCCTGCTTCGTACTGCCTGTTGGGATGCTACGCCTCCCTCCCCCTGTGCACTGCTGTCCTCGTTCTGCATATCCTCCTGCCATGTTGGGTCAGCTACTGGATCATTCTCCACGTCGTCTTCCTCTTCCGCACCCTGATCCTCCTCCTGACTTCCTGGCAATTGTGCCTCATCATCGTCCACCCCTTGTTGAGACACGTTGCCAACGTTCCCTTCGTGAGAACGTGGCTGCTCAAATATTTGGCCATCGGGACATACGCTCTCCTCATCACCCACTTCAACAGGAGCTGGCGAGAGGCCAGATTCTGCGAATGGATACGTGAACAGCTCTTCCGAGTGTCCTAGTGTGGGATCAGTAATGTCCGTGGACGTGTACTCGGCCTGGTGGTAAGAAGGAGGATCAGGTTGGGAAATGTGCGGTGCAGTATCACGGCTACTGACACTTGACCCTGTGGAAGACAGGGTGTTTGTGGAGGTGCCAATCTGACTTGAAGCATTATCCGCTATCCAAGTAACAACCTGTTGACACTGGTCTTGGTTCAAGAGCGGTGTACTGCTGCGGGCCCCAAGAATTTGGGAGAGGACGTGCGAGCAAGTAGATGTGGCACTTTGTTGTTGCGAAATTAGTGCTTGCACACGACCTCGGCCTCTGCCTGCACCACCATCATGTCCACTTCCTTGTCCCTTGCCAACGCCCTTGCGCATTTTGCCTGTATACAGCTACAACAGTCTGGTGACTGTGCTGGTCACAGGAAAGCTGGATATTAGACCCTGCCTGTATAGAGCTAGTCAAGTACAACAGTCTCCTGACTGTTCTGGTCACAGAAAGCTGAATATTAGACCCTGCCTGTATACAGCTACAACAGTCTGGTGACTGTGCTGGTCACAGGAAAGCTGGATATTAGACCCTGCCTGTATACAGCTACAACAGTCTGGTGACTGTGCTGGTCACAGGAAAGCTGGATATTAGACCTTGCCTGTATAGAGCTACAACAGTCTGGTGACTGTGCTGGTCACAGGAAAGCTGGATATTAGACCCTGCCTGTATACAGCTAGTCAAGTACAACAGTCTGGTGACTGTTCTGGTCAGAGGAAAGCTGGATATTACACCCTGCCTGTATACAGCTACAACAGTCTGGTGACTGTTCTGGTCACAGGAAAGCTGGATATTAGACCCTGCCTGTATAGAGCTAGTCATGTACAACAGTCTGGTGACTGTTCTGGTCACAGGAAAGCTGGATATTAGACCCTGCCTGTATACAGCTAGTCAAGTACAACAGTCTGGTGACTGTTCTGGTCACAGGAAAGCTGGATATTAGACCCTGCCTGTATAGAGCTAGTCAAGTACTACAGTCTCCTGACTGTTCTGGTCACAGGAAAGCTGGATATTAGACCCTGTCTGTATAGGGCTAGTCAAGTACAACAGTCTGGTGACTGTTCTGGTCACAGGAAAGCTGGATATTAGACCCTGCCTGTATAGAGCTAGTCAAGTACTACAGTCTCCTGACTGTTCTGGTCACAGGAAAGCTGGATATTAGACCCTGCCTGTATACAGCTAGTCAACTACAACAGTCTCCTGAGGACTGTTCTGGTCACTGGAAAGCTTGGACTCCGATCTGGATCACCCTGCCTATATCCTCCTAGATTAGTCCTGAGAAGGACTGTTGTGGTCAGCAGCAGCTTGCAGCCCTGCTCCAGATCTACCTATGAGGGCCGCAAATCTGTCCCTAAGCAGCAGCAGACACACTCCCTACACTCACTGTCTGGATGGCTGTGTGCAGAGCACAGCGCGGCCGGGTCTTATAAAGGCTCAGTCACGCTGTGCGGGCTGGCCAATCACTGCAATGCCACAACTAACAGGGCTGTGGCATTGCAGTGACTGCCAGCCAATCCCTGCATGTGGGCTGGCTCTCTAAAGAGCGCCAACATGCAGGGATGAGGACCCCGAGTACAGCACGAGTATCGCGAGATTATTCGGTACTCGCCGAGTAGCCCGAGTACGGTGATACTCGTGCGAGTACCGAGTAGTCACAAGCGTACTCGCTCATCACTAATCAAAGGCAATTCCAACACCACACTCGGGTTTATAAATGCATATAGGGGTCATTCCATGTCAAGTGAACCAATGATTATTACCTCTATATTTTTCATTCTTTTGAGATTTTGTTATTTGATAATAACATGTCAGACAATGCAAAATGTGAAGAGAAAATTTAAAAAAAAAATTTATTTATTTTTTAAATGATTTTCAAAGTTTGAAAAAAGTGTGAATTTCGGTGTTGCCTGCCTTTACATTTCTCCTCATAACTCAGGCTAGAAATAAGATAGAGAGACAAAATAAACACTTTTCTACTCAGAATTGTACAGGCTTTCACCAGATATGTCACAAGAGTATCTTTGTTAATACAGTTAGGGCCAGAAATATTTGGACAGTGACACAATTTTTGCGAGTTGGGCTCTGCATGCCACCACATTGGATTTGAAATGAAACCTCTACAACAGAATTCAAGTGCAGATTGTAACGTTTAATTTGAAGGGTTGAACAAAAATATCTGAAAGAAAATGTAGGAATTGTACACATTTCTTTACAAACACTCCACATTTTAGGAGGTCAAAAGTAATTGGACAAATAAACATAACCCAACCAAAATATTTTTATTTTCAATATTTTGTTGCAAATCCTTTGGAGGCAATCACTGCCTTAAGTCTGGAACCCATGGACATCACCAAACGCTGGGTTTCCTCCTTCTTAATGCTTTGCCAGGCCTTTACAGCCGCAGCCTTCAGGTCTTGCTTGTTTGTGGGTCTTTCCGTCTTACGTCTGGATTTCAGCAAGTGAAATGCATGCTCAATTGGGTTAAGATCTGGTGATTGACTTGGCCATTGCAGAATGTTCCACTTTTTTGCACTCATGAACTCCTGGGTAGCTTTGGCTGTATGCTTGGGGTCATTGTCCATCTGTACTATGAAGCGCCGTCCAATCAACTTTGCAGCATTTGGCTGAATCTGGGCTGAAAGTATATCCCGGTACACTTCAGAATTCATCCGGCTACTCGTCTGCTGTTATGTCATCAATAAACACAAGTGACCCAGTGCCATTGAAAGCCATGCATGCCCATGCCATCACGTTGCCTCCACCATGTTTTACAGAGGATGTGGTGTGCCTTGGATCATGTGCCGTTCCCTTTCTTCTCCAAACTTTTTTCTTCCCATCATTCTGGTACAGGTTGATCTTTGTCTCATCTGTCCATAGAATACTTTTCCAGAACTGAGCGGCTTCTTGAGGTGTTTTTCAGCAAATTTAACTCTGGCCTGTCTATTTTTGGAATTGATGAATGGTTTGCATCTAGATGTGAACCCTTTGTATTTACTGTCATGGAGTCTTCTCTTTACTGTTGACTTAGAGACAGATACACCTACTTCACTGAGAGTGTTCTGGACTTCAGTTGATGTTGTGAACGGGTTCTTCTTCACCAAATAAAGTATGCGGCGATCATCCACCACTGTTGTCATCCGTGGACGCCCAGGCCTTTTAGATTTCCCAAGCTCACCAGTCAATTCCTTTTTTCTCAGAATGTACCCAACTGTTGATTTTGCTACTCCAAGCATGTCTGCTATCTCTCTGATGGATTTTTTCTTTTTTTTCAGCCTCAGGATGTTCTGCTTCACCTCAATTGAGAGTTCCTTTGACTGCATGTTGTCTGGTCACAGCAACAGCTTCCAAATGCAAAACCACACACCTGGAATCCACCCCTGACCTTTTAACTACTTCATTGATTACAGGTTAACGAGGGAGACGCCTTCAGAGTTAATTGCAGCCCTTAGAGTCCATTGTCCAATTACTTTTGGTCCCTTGAAAAAGAGGAGGCTATGCATTACAGAGCTATGATTCCTAAACCCTTTCTCCGATTTGGATGTGGAAACTCTCATATTGCAGCTGGGAGTGTGCACTTTCAGCACATATTATATATATAATTGTATTTCTGAACATGTTTTTGTAAACAGCTAAAATAACAAAACTTGTGTCACTGTCCAAATATTTCTGGCCCTAACTGTATTTTACCCATGCAATCACAAACGCAAAATTTTAAAATGCATTTACGAAAAATCGGCATCATTTAAATATTTCAAAAACTGCCCATATGTCTGCTATGCTCTTAGCCACATCTGTACCAAATTTCAAGTTGGGATCGCCATGGGATCAAATTTTAAAATATTTTACTATTAATAGCGTCAATGGGTCATTCCATATCAAGTGATCTAAATATGAATATTTTTTTTTTACCTAACGTCTTTAGATTTTTTAATTTTTTTTCCTATTTGAAGTACTACTTTAGTGAATTGCACATTAAAAGTTTTGAATTTTTTTCTTAATCAGTTAATTTTTTACAGATATTTAAAGGTTTAAAAAAGTGCGAATTTTGGCCTGGTCTGGCTTTACATTTTTTTATCTCGGGCTAGAAATAAGATAATGAAGCGGGAGAGGCATCATTGTCCTCAGAACGGTAACAGCTTTCATTTGATAGGTCACAAGACTATATTTTTTTATATTTGGTTTGGGAAAAATCAAATTCAAAATTTTGATGCGCAATTGTGAAATAAATGTTAGTTTGAAAATTGTGAAAAAATGCCTGTGTGTTACTTGTGTGTGTGTTACCTGTGTGTTACTTGTGTGTGTGTTACCTGTGTGTTACCTGTGTGTTACCTGTGTATTACCTGTGTGTGTGTTACTTGTGTGTGTGTTACTTGTGTGTGTGTTACCTGTGTGTGTGTTACTTGTGTGTGTGTTACTTGTGTGTGTGTTACCTGTGTGTTACTTGTGTGTGTGTTACCTGTGTGTTACTTGTGTGTGTGTTACCTGTGTATTACCTGTGTGTGTGTTACTTGTGTGTGTGTTACTTGTGTGTGTGTGTTACCTGTGTGTGTGTTACTTGTGTGTGTGTTTCCTGTGTATTACTTGTGTACTTGGTTCTATTTGTGCAGAGATTCAACTTGGGACCTGTCAAATTTTATATTTTTTATTTTATGGTTGTATGAGTTATTACAACTTATTGAATTTTTATTCAATAAGTTGTAATAACTCTTACAACCATAAAATAAAAAATATATAAATTTGACAGGTCCCAAGTTGAATCTCTGCACAAATATACATTTACATGCAACAAAAAAGAAACACAAAAAACAAATCCCATAAGTGCCAGGATAAATATATCTTAATCATCAGAACACAACACTCAACATTTTCAACCTGAATGCATTGAACAAACCAAAAGAAGAAAGGTGCTCATATCCTCAAGTGTGATTAAACAAGATTAAAAGAACCAAAAAAGTTAACCCCTATTTATACATGTAAATTTGTTTTCTATTATATCACTAAACATGTCATTTATAAAGTGTTTAATAAGAATAGTACAGTAGTTAAATCCTCATTCTATAAAACATGAACTAATCAAACAATTAATAGTACACTTTTAAAGTGTCCTTTTATCATCAATTTGTCCCTTCTAGTGGGTGAAATGTAATCTTGTCCATAAGCGCTTACTAGCAATGGCCATTTCCTTTTGTGTCACAGTATGTCCGGCCTGTCACTGTGTTCGGCTCCACCTGAGTTATTATCTGACTTTTGTGCACTTTTAAAATGTCCGGTTTTCTTGGATACACAAAGGATGGCGGCGCTGGACCAGAAGGATGCAATAAAGTCAATTCTACTTCTTCATTTTCACAGTCTTTGGAGAGTACAGTAACCGCCACCAGCGCCAATCATATTCACATGCCAAATAGCTAGTTATGTCATACATTGCCAATCTTGTGCCGCCTTCTACCACTTCATGGACTTCACTGTCTTTACTGAATGAAAACATCCTTGTTTTTATTTCTGTTTCACTACATGGAATGAAAGTGTGGGATTGCTGAGTCCCTTTGATGGGTTCTGCTTCCTGTAACCGACGCTTTAACAAACTCCTCCTCTTCGTAGTCCTGGTTTGTACAATATTCAATACAATATTGTTCATTCTCAGGTTGAGCCCTAACAAAGCTTTCTCCTATATGTCCCCTCCTGCTTCTAAGCTGTAACATATCAAAATAATGCAGTAATGTCTAAAAATCATGGCTTATTTGGTGAATATAGACCCCACACTTTTAGACCACAGGCTGAACAGATCTGAATTAAAGATTTTCAAATTGACACTATAATAGTTAAATATTTTAAAATATGATCCCATCGCAATCCCAACTTGAAATTTGGTACAGATATGGCTAAGAGCATAAAAGACACATGGGCAGTTTTTGAAATTTTAAATTATGACGATTTTTGGAAATGTGTTTTAAAATTTTGAGTTTACGATCGCATGGGAAAAAAATTAAGAAAAACTCTTGTTACATATCTGGTGAAAGCCTTGACAGTTCTGAGTAGAACGGTGTTTATTTTGTTTCTCTTTCTTATTTCTAGCCCGAGATATGATAGAAAATGTAAAGCCATACCAGGACAAAATTCACACTTTTTTAAACCTTTAAAAATCTGTAAAAGAATAACTGATAAAGAAAAAAATTCCAAACTTTTTATTAGTAATTAACTAAAGTTGTACTTCATATAGAACACTTCATAAATGTCATGTTTAGTGATATAATAGAAAACAAATTTACCTGTATAAATAGGGGTTAACATTTTTGGTTCTTTTATTCTTGTTTTATCAAACTTGAGGATATGATCACCTTTTTTCTTTTGGTTTGTTCAATGCATTCAGGTTGAAAATGCTGAGCGTTGTGTTCTGATGATTAAGATGTATTTATCCTGGCACTTATGGGATTTGTGTTTTGTGTTTCTTTTTGGTTGCATATAAATGTTTTATTCAATAAGTTGTAATAACTCATACAACCATAAAATAAAAAATATATAAATTTGACAGGTCCCAAGTTGAATCTCTGCACAAATATAACCAAGAACACAAGTAACACACAGCTAACACACACACAAGTAACACACAGGTAACACACACACAGGTAACACACAGGTAACACACACACAAGTACCACACACACATGTAACACACAGGTAACACACACATTAGTAAACACAAGGTAACACACACACAAGTAACACACACACAGGTAACACACACACAAGTAACACAGGTAACACACACACAGGTAACACACAGGTAACACACACACAAGTACCACACACACAGGTAACACACAGGTAACACACACATTAGTAACACACAGGTAACACACACACAAGTAACACACACACAGGTAACACACACACAAGTAACACAGGTAACACACACACAGGTAACACACAGGTAACACACACACAAGTAACACACAGGTAACACACACACATTTAACACACAGGTAACACACACACAAGTAACACACAGGTAACACACACACAAGTAACACACAGGCATTTCATTATCTTATGTCTAGCCCGAGATAAAAAAAAATGTAAAGTCATACCAGGCCAAAATTCGCACTTTTTTAAACCTTTAAATATCTGTAAAAAATTAACTGATTAAGAAAAAAATTCAAAACTTTTAATGTGCAATTAACTAAAGTAGTACTTCAAATAGGAAAAAAAATGTAAAAAATCTAAAGACGTCAGGTAAAAAAAATATTCATATTTAGATCACTTGATATGGAATGACCCATTGACGCTATTAATAGTAAAATATTTTAAAATATGATCCCATCGCGATCCCAACTTGAAATTTGGTACAGATGTGGCTAAGAGCATAGCAGACACATGGGCAGTTTTTGAAATATTTAAATGATGCCGATTTTTCATAAATGCGTTTTAAAATTTTGCGTTTGCGATCGCATGGGTAAAATATTAACAAAGATCCTCTTGTGACATATCTGGTGAAAGCCTGTACAATTCTGAGTAGATTGGTGTTTATTTTGTCCGTGCCTGCCCACATCCCTCCACCCCCTGGTGCTCCGGAAGTGCCGACCGCGGATGTGCTAACTCGACACACTCCATTGGATGCCGGGGTCACGTGGAAGGCAGGGACGCTCCAGACATCGTGTGCACACAGCCCAGAGCTCCCGCACCATCTTAAGTGTGGGCAACTTGCCCACTTACTCCATAATGCACTATCAGACTTTGTCAAACTGATTATTATGTTATTGCTTATATGCTCATAAGAGGTTTTTTAACCTCCTTACTACCATACATGTTATACGTGTACATATAGCACCCTCTATCAGGATAGACCATCGTGTACAACACCCTCCCCTCCTCCTGATCACATATATAGAACATTATATGATTTACAACATGTATACATAGAAGCTGTGGGCATCAACAACGAGTACATCCTCCTGATGAAGCGGTGACATGGTTCCTGGGCAGTGCTGGGCGTCACACTCCATCTGATGGTTTAGCATGGTGCATGGATGTAGTGTTGTAGTGCAGATGACGATAGATCCAGAAGCACACACAGATATGCTGAACTGCTCAGTCGAGCGGCCATACTTTAATGACTCTCTTCCCTTTCCCAGCTCCCCCTTCTCCTGCCACAGCTCCTCCTCTATCTTACATCACTGTTACTAGGCAGAAAACAAACAGGGGAGACACAAGCAAACTACAGAAGATATAACAACATTACATCTCTTATCATCTTACAAAAAAAAACAAAGTAAATAGTTAACCGTTCAAAAGTTCGCGTTGTAGAAAAGTTTTTTTTTTCTCTACTGCAGAATATAGTCCGCAAGGTGGACTGGTGGCCCTCGATTTGTTCTCCCAGGATACCGTCGAGACATCTCATTTCCAGATAAACTACTTGGGGGGTCTTCTGAGGTATCTCCTATGGGAGCAGCTGAGGTCATTGTCTCTGGCAGTAGGTCGTCGACTATCCACTTCAATTGCATGCTCGTCTCTGGACGTAAGTTTGCGGACGTGAAAGGGAATGCGCCTGTGAGGTGATGGAGGGCTGTATCGACTGATCAATATGTACTTTTTGAACGTCTTTTAGCTTACCAAGGCCTTTAAAGAGACTGGGGTACCTCTGCATAATATGTGGGACTGAAGAACCTGTAACGCTGTTGACCAAGTTCACCAGGCCTAGAGACACTGCGCTGCTGCAGCTGAGAAGCGTACCTGCAGAGCACTCCACTACGTAAAAAGTGTCCGTGATGGATTTCCCCTCAGCTGTGAGTTCTGACTGAAATTTGCCACACAGGGGCAACGCAGCTGTGGAACCATAAGGGAAAATCTGTAGGCTGGTATTTTGTAGAGCAGGTCTGTTCAGGAGTTGATTATAGATTGTATGACTGATGACATTGACTGACGCCCCTGTGTCCACCAGGGCTTCCACTGGATTGCCGTTTATGAGGATGACTCGTTTTGGATTGTTAATCATGTGCACAGCCCGAGATCCTTCCTCAGTCACTGAGAATAAGTAAGTGCTTTGAGCCTCGTTATTAAGCTGCAGTGCTTGGACCTTCTGTGACCTGGACTGTACTGTGGGACGAGCAGATTGCTGCAGTGTAGATCTGCACAATTTTGCAAAATGGTTTCGTTTTCCACAAATTATGGCAGGTTGTGCCCTTTGCTGGACAAACATTCTGGTGAGGATACGACCCACCGCAGTTGTAACAAGTGGCCGCCTGTACTTGTGGTTTCTGTGTGAGCTTTGCTATAGAAGATGGTGCTTCTGGCTCACTGCCCTCTATGAGTTTTGCCTGTGTCTCTGCAGTATCATTTATACGTGCTGTGTCTAATAGTTTAGCAAGGGTCATAGTAGGGTCTCTGAGTGCTTGTCTTCTTAACTTTGAAGAAACACATCCTTGTACTATCTGCGTTTGGATTTCTTTGTCTACGTCTGTAAACTCACAGTAAGCTGCAAGGTGCCGTAGCCGGACATGATATTCATCAATGCTTTCTGTGGCTGATTGCTTTGATTGTCTAAACTTGAAGATTTCAAATGCTGCATTTCTGTGTGGGGAGAAGTGTTTGCTCAATGCTGCTTTGGTGAGCTCATAGTCCTTGTCCTCCCCTGTGTTAGGCAGAGTAGTGAAGATATCATAGACTTGCTCCCCTGCATAGTGTAATAACATGGCTTTCCTTCTTGTATCATCAGTTATGTTCATGGCTTGCAGAAATATCTCAAAGCGCTTCAGCCATTTATCCCAACATGCTGCTAGGTTTGCTTGGGACTGATGCACATCAAAAGCTGGGAATGCAGGTAGACAAGCCATGGTGAGCACTGATGGTCTTGTGGCACTGAAATACCTTTAGCTGATGAATGAACGCTTCCTCGTCACCAATTGTAGTGTTGTAGTGCAGATGACGATAGATCCAGAAGCACACACAGATATGCTGAACTGCTCAGTCGAGCGGCCATACTTTAATGAATCTCTTCCCTTTCCCAGCTCCCCCTTCTCCTGCCACAGCTCCTCCTCTATCTTACATCACTGTTACTAGGCAGAAAAAGCAAACAGGGGAGACACAAGCAAACTACAGAAGATATAACAACATTACAATGGACACTACACAGTTATTGGACCAGTGACCACCCATTAAAGAACAATGCGAGCTTGGTATAGCAGAGCACAGGGCTCCTGTCACATTATTTTCTATATATTCTTATGCTCTTTATAGAAGCTAAATTACAACAGTGTCAGTAACACAGGATACATTTCCCACCTACTCCCTGATCTCACTTTACAAATGGTTTAAATGTAATATTATCATTCAGGCCTCCCGGTTATATGGCCTCCAGCACGGTGATCCATTTCACCTCTTTCTGAGCAAGCGCCTGTTTTACATGTCCACCCCTAAATGCACTCTATCAATCCCCCTGAACTTTAATAGTCGCCAGTTACAGTTGTGCACCTCTCTGGAGTGTTTCGGGATGTTTTTTAGGGCAGCTATTTCTTCACAGGTGGTAGCCTCCACTGCCTTCCTGATATCCATAATGGTACCTTTACACGTCGCTACAACAAGGTGGAAACAACCGGGTGTCTCACGTGCACGAGCACGTTCCAACGGTTCCTAACGGTACCCGATACCGCCTTTACACGCCGCTACAAGGTGCTCTACAGAAGGTTTAATCTATCCCTGGAGGCACCGCAGGGTGCCACAAGTTACCTGCTGTAGAGCACCGTCCCTCATTTACACGCCGCTACAAGGTGCTCTACAGAAGGTTTAATCTATCCCTGGAGGCACCGCCGGGTGCCACAAGTTACCTTCTGTAGAGCACCGTCCCTCATTTACACGCCGCTACAGAAGGTAATATGGGAGGACCTGGGGCAGCAGGGACAACACATAGGCGTGCCAGAGTTGTGGATTACGAGACGCTCATATGGTGATTGGACAATGCAATAGTATCATGATTGGCCAGCCAGAGCAGGAAGGCTGGCTAATACATGACGCTATAGCAATTGTGTAGTGACTGGTCAGCTCCTTAAATATGCCACCCTGTGCAGGGACAACCAATCGTAACGCAGGAGCTTCCATTAATGATCGCTGATGGGGCGCGGTATCCCGGAGGCTGTGTCACGCCCCGGGGAGTTCACTAGCTGTCGAAAAAACCTTCCTGTTCCTAGATTACACGCCGCTACCATCGGGTTTATAGTTACCAGTTTTTGAGCACGGCTGAAGGACAGGTGTCGACAGTGACCGGTGGCAACAACCTGAATTACACGCCGCTACCTCGCGGTGTTTTGACGGTGCAAGATACAATTGTCTCCGACACCCGGTGGTTTCTAACCTTCTGTAGCGGCGTGTAAAGGTGCCATTAGATGTTCTAACACTCTCACCCTGAGTTCTTGGGACGTCATCCCCACATATATCAGCTGGCAGGGACATTGTGCCCAATAAATCACCCCAATTTATTCAATGTACGATCTTGAAATTTCTGCTCCCATCATAATTGTGGTAACCAAAAGCAGGCTCCACTTGGGTGCATGCCCCACAGTCACCACCTAGGAAGGTAGATGGAGGCGGCACATATAGACTACGGACCACCAAGTCCTTCACATTCTTAGACCTACGGGAGTGATTGACGGATACTTAGAAAGCTGCTCTAAAAAACATCCCAAAACACTTCATCAGGAGGATGTACTCGTTGTTGATGCCCACAGATGCTATGTATATATGTTGTAAATCATATAATGTTCTATATATGTGATCAGGAGGAGGGGAGGGTGTTGTACACGATGGTCTATCCTGATAACATAATAATCAGTTTGACAAAGTTTGATAGTGCATTATGGAGTAAGTGGGCAAGTTGCCCACACTTAAGATGGTGTGGGAGCTCTGGGCTGTGTGCGCACGATGTCTGGAGCGTCCCTGCCTTCCACGTGACCCCGGCATCCAATGGAGTGTGTCGAGTTAGCGCATCCGCGGTCGGCACTTCCGGAGCACCGGGGGGCGGAGGGATGCGGGCAGGCACGGACATGCGTGCGCCATCAAACAGGTGCAGGTGATGTGGGTAATGGACACAAGCATAACAGGGTGATCACTACACTGTCCCAGCACCTCCTGACGAAGCGGTGAGCGAAACGTTGAGGTGCTGGGCAGTGTGGTGCAGTATGGTAACAATCTTACATGGGAATACTTGCAATATGATGGGTATGGGATGGTTACAATATACAATTCTGTATCCCTGTCCTCAATTGAGGACATGAAAAGGGGAGAAAGGAGGTATATGGATTAATGCAGAGTTTGAAACCCATTGTATGCTGACATAGTGTTGATTGTACAGTTATGGTATACAGGCCTGTAATCATGAATGTATAACTGTATCCACACTGTCTTGGAGTTGTTTTAGGGGATTGTTTTATCTTGTGTGATTTGATCTAATTTGTAATAAAAACGTATATGCATTTATAAACCCGTGAAGACCCTGGTGGACCTATCTATGGTTGGAGAAGGCCCTGGTGGACCTATCTAGGCTTGGTTAATATTTTAGTAGGGAACCATCCAGATCTAGATAGTAATTGGATGCTACATTTCAACATTATGACTGCAACGAACAAAAGCATGTATATGCATCCCATAAATAATTGTGGAGATTCAGGTCTGAATGCAGTTAAAATTATGTTTTAATACAAAAATACAGTGCATCAGAACAAGACAAGACAATGTGATTAAATAACATGGACAGGTCAGGCACAAAGGAGGAGGTGAGGGACACACAGTGCCATTATTCCAATCACAGGGTTAATCAAAGACATATCCATCTCAGAGAACAACATAATACATAGGGCGATGTGAACATAGACACTTCATGGAATGTCACATTCCAGGCTTCATACCCATAGTGATTTGTAGTAAAGCTGCGTATCAGGAATGGGTATGAAGCCTGGAATGTGACATTTACTCAGGGACTACAGCTGGGATTAGGTGATGTTACACTGGGCTCTATGGTTACTTTGAGCTTTGTGTCATACTGTCTAGTGTGCACAACTGATTGTGCTTAACTTTGCTCTACCACATACATGAAGTGTCTATGTTCACATCGCCCTATGTATTATGGCTGGGGTCACATTTAAAACAAGAATTGCATTCACCGCATCCAGATCCGGATGCGGTGAACGCAATGCAGGGCACACACATTTTTTTTCAAAAATGTGTGCAGAATACCGCACTGCAGTAACCGGATGGCTCAGGATGTGTAATCAGGATGTGTAATCAGGATGTGTAATCCTGAGCCATCTGGCAACTGCATAGTTTGCGCATCCCGGCTATTACCGGGATGAGCAGACTTTACTATCTCTAGTAAAGAGTTACATTTAATAACTAAAGGAATGGTTGAGGTCTCTAGGGGGGGCTTAGACCCCCCTAGAGACCGGCCGCCCACTCTGGTGGGCTTCTTCTACAATTGTCCCCATGCCACGGGCTCCTCTGAGCTCCGTGCATGTCAACCAAAGTCCCCCCCCCCCGTATCTCTATAGAGGGGAGCATACACCCCTCTTGTATCCTTATTCTTGTATGTTGCAAAAACGAAGTATTAAAGTATACATTTAAGCTCATAGTGACGTGGTTTCGTAGGCAGTGTTCTGTGAAATCCATGGGTGGGGCTGTGTGCTGCAGCCTCCGCCCGCTCATTCATTATGGCCGCCCCCTCTGGGCTTCATCCAGTGTTGTGAGGGCGCGCCGCGTCATGAAAGGGGCGGGGCTAACCGCGACCACGGAGGAAGGCGGGATCCAGAGTTATTCAGGAGGGTGTAACTGTCAGGGAGTAATACCTGGAGTCCTGGTGTGTAAGGTCCATACTGGGTGTGGAGGTGAAGGGTATCACTTGTGTCCTCCAATATGTATGATATAAAGACACCCTACCTGCTCAGCTATTGCTTTCTCTGCTTCTCCCTGCTCCCAGGCAGACACTGCACAGAGATCTGCACCTCACCTGAACAGGTAAGTCACATCTATGTCACCCATCTCATGATCTGACATTTGGCAGTGTAAAAAAAAACAAATAATAAGATCCTTTTCCTTCCTCACCCGGCTAGTGGAACCCATGAACACCAGCATTCTATCCAGCTTTATCAGTGCTTTACAGCTGTGTGCTACTGCTTTCTGGTGTATGGTGTTTGATATTGTGTCCCGCTAAAGATCTGTAATAGAAAATGTGGGAATAAAAACTTAAAAAGAACTGCTAGAAGTAAAAATGTATATCTATTATAAAAGTTATATATATTATATGTACTGGGGATTAAAAATATTTTTATTATTATTTCATTCATAAAATCAAAGATAAAATTCTCTCCTTCTCTAAAAGTTATTGGAACATATAAAGAATTGTTGTAACCAATTAAAAAATTAAAAATGTTGTTGAGAATTGTGTCTCTTAAATAAAAGGTAAAGAATGGTGATATATGTGCATCTATGTGTTACCGACTAGTGAATCTGTCAGGATTAGGCCACTATATGTGTATTTCTCATCTACCAAACCATTGTGGTGTAATAACTAGGGCTGGTGTGTCATCATGGTCCTGTACCCGGGTTCTACTCCCCATGGAACGCTATTATACTGCATAGACATTTACATATGTTCAGAAAACGAAGCATGAAAGAGGCATCCATATATATATATATATATGTCTGAAATATGACCGAAGAACCCCACATATAAATTGTGCTATTCTATCTGAAGTGTGGGGGGCGTTTAAACCATAAATAATGACTGCTATGTTTTAAACCGCTCTATCTCTGTATAAGTTGGAGATAATGAGTGTATAAAGTGCAATTTCATTGAAAAGATATGATAGTTGTCATAAAAAGTATAAAAGTATAAAATAGATGCATTCATGGGAATGCCAACAGTGGAGTGTATTATTTGATATTATCCAGTGTTAACATTGTAAAGTGAGCTAGGTGCTAAGTGAAGTCTATCAAAAAGGGATAAATCATGAAAGGAAGTGAAATATCTATTAGTCTAAAATATAGAAAAGTGTATGTATATGAAAATATATAAATATAAATATATATATCTCCTCTCATGAGGACTTGATTGTCTTTCTATTTGTACGGGTAATATGCTATCTTTCTAGAAATAATGTGTAATAATACCATAGTTCTATATCAATTCGGAGACTATATTTAACCCCTTGGGTCTTATAGTGTCAAGTTTGTACATCCAATATTTCTCACGTTTCCTAAGTATTTCAGATCTGTTGGGTGTATTGATGGGGATGTGGTCTATTGGGGTGATTGTAATAGATGTAAGATCACAGTTGTGATGTGTCTTGTAGTGATACGACACCCCATGTGCTAGGTATCCTTTTCTTATATTGGATCGATGCTTATTCATTCTTTCATGCAGTGGCTGATTGTTCTACCAATGTATTGCAATTCACATGGGCATTCAAGTAGCTAAATCACATATTCTGTAGCACAGTTCATGGCATATCGAATTGGAAAAGTCTCCTTTGTGGATGTGAAATCTATCTTTTGTTGGATATTTTGGCAACATAAACCCTTGCTTTTTTACCTCTAGATGTCTTCTTCTGTAGTGTTATCTTTTGATCTTTCTTTATATGCTGTTTTAGCCGACTTGGAGCTATTATATTCTTAATGTTGGGGGCCCTCCGGAATGTGATCCCAGGTTTGTCTGGTAAGATGGAACAAAGAATCGGGTCTCTTAAGTACATGCCAGTGTGTATGTAAACACTTTATCATCCCATGACACCTATTGTAGGTTGTTATGAAGTTCAATCTTTGTATCTTTCCTGTGTTCCTCTTTTTTGGTATTAAGAGGTCTTTCTGTGGGATTCTCCCACTATGTTTCTGTGTATCATATATTCATTTCTTGGGGTAACCCCTCTCTAGGAACCTCTGTCTGAGTATCTCTGCTTGAGAATAATAATAATAATATCTTAGAAGGCTGTCTATGTCGGTAATACAGTGTCACCTCCGGTTCTTAGTGCACTGAGGAGACAGGTAGGTGGGAGATAGCACAATTCATTTGCTCGTTGTAGCTGTTCTTTTCAGCCGCATCCGCCTCTCCCTCGTCGCAGCCGCGTCACAGGGGACGGCGTTTCCCAGTGGCGCGGACTTCTTTCTTATAATAGATCCTTCCGCTCGTCAAGCCTGCGGTGACAAAGTAGTTCTTCGGTCCGTTTCAAAGTTCCGGCTGTGCCTCGGGCCCTGTTAGCACCCGCTCATTAATAAGGCGGCACACCAGAAGAAGGTCTGCAGCCGTCCACCTCCCCCTCCGCCCAGCAGTCAGAACGGAGCGGTCCCGTCTGCGATCACAGAGCTCCGGTATAAACACTATGTAAATACCTCCTTTTAGTGGAGCCTGGCGGTGAGCTCCGGCTTATCTTATGTCAGGTTACTGCTACGTGCAGCCTCAGCGATGGAGGGCTATATACATTCCAAGATGGCGCAGGTCTTCTTCCTCTGTGAGGGGATCTTCTCGTGAAATGGGTATTCCTCTGGTTAGACAGGGATAAAATTCACCCAATTTAGGCACTGTTTGATAGGTGGAGGTAATGTCTTCAAAAATACATTATTTCCGTCGCTTTGAGGATAAGCACCTGAGCTCCTAGTAAATGTGTCCCTACATGGGGCTGTAGGCCACTCCTATCGAATTCTCTTGATCTTCTGACTATCTATGGTATATACTTGTTTGGTTGTCTGTAGATGCTGATCACCGATCTGTGCTTTCTCCTCAGATCACAATGACTCTTGAAGACAACATGTTGAGCATTATCGCCACCTTCAAAACGTACGCAAAGGGCAATGGTAAAACCCTGAGCCAGGCAGAGCTCTCTGAGTTGGTCCAGAAAGATTTCCCCAAGTAAGTGTAAGTATAGCTGCAAACATTCAGTGAGGGGGAACCCCACATCCTGGAGTTAGGAGAAACTCCTCATCTCAGAGTCAGGAGGAGCCCCACATCCCAGAGTCAGGAGAAACCCCTCATCTCAGAGTCAGGAGAAACCCCTCATCTCAGAGTCAGGAGAAACCCTCATCCTAGAGTCAGGGAGAGCCCCACCTCTCCCATAGTCAGGAGGAGGACCAAATCCAAGAGTCTAGAGAAACCCCACATCTCAGTATCAGGAGAAACCCCACATCCTAGAGTCAGGGAGAGCCCCACCTTCCAGAGTCAGGAGGAGGCCCAAATTCAAGAGTCTAGAGAAACCCCACATCTCAGTATCAGGAGAAACCCCACATCCCAGAGTCAGGCAGAACCCCACATCTCAGTATCAGGAGGAACCCCACCTTCCCAAGTCACTACCTCCGGAAGTCAGAGGGAGCCCCACATCCCTGAGTCAGGAGAAACTCTGACACTCAGTAACCCTCCACCTGCAGGACACCATTGAAGAGAGCCTCTATTGTATGTGGTGACACTCAGTAACACTCCACCTGCAGGACACCATTGAAGAGAGCCTCTATTGTATGTGGTGACACTCAGTAACACTCCACCTGTAGAGTGTCATTGATGAGACATCTATTGTATGTGGTGACACTCAGTAACACTCCACCTGTAGAGCGTCATTGATGAGGACATTTATTGTATGTGGTGACACTCAGTAACACTCCACCTGTAGAGCGTCATTGATGAGGACATCTATTGTATGTGGTGACACTCAGTAACACTCCACCTGTAGAGCGTCATTGATGAGGACATCTATTGTATGTGGTGACACTCAGTAACACTCCACCTGTAGAGTGTCATTGATGAGGACATCTATTGTATGTGGTGACACTCAGTAACACTCCACCTGTAGAGCGTCATTGATGAGGACATCTATTGTATGTGGTGACACTCAGTAACACTCCACCTGTAGAGCGTCATTGATGAGGACATCTATTGTATGTGGTGACACTCAGTAACACTCCACCTGTAGAGCGTCATTGATGAGGACATCTATTGTATGTGGTGACACTCAGTAACACTCCACCTGTAGAGCGTCATTGATGAGGACATCTATTGTATGTGGTGACACTCAGTAACACTCCACCTGTAGAGCTTCATTGATGAGGACATCTATTGTATGTGGTGACACTCAGTAACACTCCACCTGTAGAGCGTCATTGATGAGGACATCTATTGTATGTGGTGACACTCAGTAACACTCCACCTGTAGAGCGTCATTGATGAGGACATCTATTGTATGTGGTGACACTCAGTAACACTCCACCTGTAGAGGGTCATTGATGAGGACATCTATTGTATGTGGTGACACTCAGTAACACTCCACTGTAGAGCGTCATTGATGAGGACATCTATTGTATGTGGTGACACTCAGTAACACTCCACCTGTAGAGCGTCATTGATGAGGACATCTATTGTATGTGGTGACACTCAGTAACACTCCACCTGTAGAGTGTCATTGATGAGGACATCTATTGTATGTGGTGACACTCAGTAACACTCCACCTGTAGAGCGTCATTGATGAGGACATCTATTGTATGTGGTGACACTCAGTAACACTCCACCTGTAGAGCGTCATTGATGAGGACATCTATTGTATGTGGTGACACTCAGTAACACTCCACCTGTAGAGCGTCATTGATGAGGACATCTATTGTATGTGGTGACACTCAGTAACACTCCACCTGTAGAGCGTCATTGATGAGGACATCTATTGTATGTGGTGACACTCAGTAACACTCCACCTGTAGAGCGTCATTGATGAGGACATCTATTGTATGTGGTGACACTCAGTAAACATCCACCTGTAGAGCGTCATTGATGAGGACATCTATTGTATGTGGTGACACTCAGTAACACTCCACCTGTAGAGCGTCATTGATGAGGACATCTATTGTATGTGGTGACACTCAGTAACACTCCACCTGTAGAGGTCATTGATGAGGACATCTATTGTATGTGGTGACACTCAGTAACACGCTCAGTAACACTCCACTGTAGAGGTCATTGATGAGGAACTATTGTGTGGTGACATCAGTAACACTCCACCTGTAGAGCGTCATGATGAGACATCTATTGTATGTGGTGACACTCAGTAACACTCCACCTGTAGAGTCATGATGAGGACATCTATTGTATGTGGTGACACTCAGTAACACTCCACCTGTAGAGCGTCATTGATGAGGACATCTATTGTATGTGGTACATCAGTAACACTCCACCTGTAGAGCGTCATTGATGAGGACATCTATTGTATGTGGTGACACTCAGTAACCTCCCCTGTAGAGGTCATTGATGAGGACATCTATTGTTGTGGTGACACTCAGTAACACTCACTGTAGAGCGTCATTGATGAGGACATCTATTGTTGTGGTGACACTCAGTAACACTCACCTGTAGAGGTCATTGATGAGGACATCTATTGTATGTGGTGACACTCAGTAACACTCCACCTGTAGAGGTCATTGATGAGGACATCTATTGTATGTGGTGACACTCAGTAACACTCCACCTGTAGAGCGTCATTGATGAGGACATCTATTGTATGTGGTGACACTCAGTAACACTCCACCTGTAGAGCGTCATTGATGAGGACATCTATTGTATGTGGTGACACTCAGTAACACTCCACCTGTAGAGCGTCATTGATGAGGACATCTATTGTATGTGGTGACACTCAGTAACACTCCACCTGTAGAGCGTCATTGATGAGGACATCTATTGTATGTGGTGACACTCAGTAACACTCCACCTGTAGAGCTGTCATTGATGAGGACATCTATTGTATGTGGTGACACTCAGTAACACTCCACCTGTAGAGGTCATTGATGAGGACATCTATTGTATGTGGTGACACTCAGTAACACTCCACCTGTAGAGCGTCATTGATGAGGACATCTATTGTATGTGGTGACACTCAGTAACACTCCACCTGTAGAGCGTCATTGATGAGGACATCTATTGTATGTGGTGACACTCAGTAACACTCCACCTGTAGGCGTCATTGATGAGGACATCTATTGTGTGTGGTGACACTCAGTAACACTCCACCTGTAGAGGTCATTGATGAGGACATCTATTGTGTGTGGTGACACTCAGTAACACTCACTGTAGAGGTCATTGATGAGGACATCTATTGTGTGTGGTGACACTCAGTAACACTCCACCTGTAGAGGTCATTGATGAGGACATCTATTGTATGTGGTGACACTCAGTAACACTCACCTGTAGAGCGTCATTGATGAGGACATCTATTGTATGTGGTGACACTCAGTAACACTCCACTGTAGAGCGTCATTGATGAGACATTATTGTATGTGGTGACATCGTACATCACTGTAGAGGTCATTGTGAGGCATCTATTGTGTGGTACACTCAGTAACACTCACCTGTAGAGGGTCATTGATGAGGACATCTTTGTGTGTGGTGACACTCAGTAACACTCACCTGTAGAGCGTCATTGATGAGGCACTGTGTGGGACACTCGTAACACTCACTGTGGGTCATGATGAGGACATCTATTGATGTGTGAACAGTAACACTCCACCTGTAGAGGTCATTGATGAGGACATCTATTGTATGTGGTGCACTCAGTAACACTCCACCTGTAGAGCGTCATTGATGAGGAATCTATTGTAGTGTGGTAGCACTAGTAACACTCCACTGTAGAGGTCATTGATGAGGACATCTATTGTGTGTGGTGCACTCAGTAACACTTCACCTGTAGAGGGTCATTGATGAGGACATCTATTGTGTGTGGTGACACTCAGTAACACTCACCTGTAGAGGTCATTGATGAGGACATCTATTTGATGTGGTGACACTCGAGTAACACTCCACTGTAGAGGGTCATTGATGAGGACATCTATTGTATGTGGTGACACTCAGTAACACTCCACCTGTTAGAGGTCATGATGAGGTACATCTATTGTATGTGGTGGCACTCAGTAAACACTCCACCTGTAGACTCATTGTGAGGACATCTATGTGTGTGGTGCACTCAGTAACACTCCACCTGTAGAGCTCATTGAGAGGACATCTTGTAGTGGTGACACTCAGTAACACTCCACCTGTGAGGATCATTGATAGGGCGTCTATTGTATGTGGTGGCACTCCTAATGACTCCATCTGTCTTCCACAGCAAACCAGACAAGGACGAGATGCTGAAGGGAATCATCAGAAAGATGGAGGTGGACGGGAACAAGCAGGTCGACTTCAAGGAGTTCAATCATAATCTTGAGCAAGTGCTCCATTACTGACATCGAGCTCTGAGGATGAGCGCTGCGCTTCGGTATACAGTGGTGCTACAATGAGAACGGTGGGGAAGGGGGGATTTATATGATGGTGACATCTGCCAATAAAATCTCCAGATTTGATGTCAGGCCTCTGTGTCCTTCTCATTGGGGTGGGAGAAATCCAGAGGAATGAGGGGGCACTCATAGGTTATGTTGGGGAGGATCCTGGGGTAATGGAGGGGGGTGCTCACAGGTAATGATGGGAGGAATCCAGAAGAATGGAGGGGGCACTCACAGGTAATTTTGGGGAGGAATCCAGAGGAATGGAGGGGGCGCTCACAGGTAATGTTGGGGGGCATCCTGAGGACTGGAGGTGGCGCTCAGAGGTAATGACGGAAGGATTCCAGAGGAATGGAGGTGGGCGCTCAAAGGTAATGTTAGGGGAGAATCCAGAGGAATTGAGGGGGGTGCTCACAGGTAATGTTGGGGGGGAATCCAGAGGAATGGAGGCGGTGCTCACAGGTAATGTTGGGGGGGAATCCAGAGGAATGGAGGGGGTGCTCACAGGTAATGTTGGGGGAACCCAGAGGTATGGAGAGGCCGCTCAGTAAATGATGGGTGGAATCCAGAGGAATGGAGGGGTGCTCACAGGTAATGTTGGGGGGCATCCTAAAGAATGGAGGGGGCTCTCACAGGGAATGTTGGGGGAAATCCAGAAAAATGGAGAGGGGTCCACACAGGTAATGTTTGGGGGGAATCCAGAGGAAGGAATGGGAGGGGGAGGGGTCGCCTCACAGGTAATGATGGGGGGAATCCAGAGGAATGGAGGGGGCTGCTCACAGGTAATGATGGGAGGAATCCAGAGGAATGGAGGGGGGCGCTCACAGGTAATGTTGGGGGGAACCCAGAAAATGGAGGGGGGGTGCTCACAGGGAATGTTGGGGGGAATCCAGAGGAATGGAGGGGGGCGCTCACAGGTAATGTTGGGGGGAACCCAGAGGAATGGAGGGGGCGCTCACAGGGAATGTTGGGGGGAATCCAGAGGAATGGAGGGGGGCGCACAGGTAATGATGATGGGAATCCAGAGGAATGGAGGGGGGTGCTCACAGGCAATGTTGGGGGAAATCCAGAGGAATGGAGGGGGGCGCTCACAGATAATGATGTGGGGAATCCAGAGGAATGGAGGGGGACGCTTACAGGTAATGATGATGGGAATCCAGAGGAATGGAGGGGGGCGCTCACAGGTAATGTTGGGGGGAATCCAGAGGAATGGAGGGGGTGCTCACAGGTAATGATGGGAGGAGGAGTCACAGAAGTGGGGAATGAGGAGGAGGGGGCTCACAGGTGAATGTTGGGGGAATCCAGAGGAATGGAGGGGGGCGCTCACAGGTAATGTTGGGGGAAACCAGAGGAATGGAGGGGGGGGCACAGGTAATGATGATGGGAATCCAGAGGAATGGAGGGGGCGCTCACAGGCAATGATGGGGGAATCCAGAGGAATGGAGGGGGGCTCACAGGTAATGGGTGGAATCCAGAGGAAAGTAGGGGGTACTCACAGGTAATGTTGGGGGAGGTGATCCAGAGGAATGGAGGGGGCACTCACAGCTAATGATGGGGGAATCCAGAGGAATGGAGTGGGGCGCTACGTAAGGATCAGAGATGATGGGGGAGGTAATTAGGGGGAATGGAGGGGGGCACTTACAGGTAAATATTGGGGGAATCCAGAGGAATGGAGGGGGGCACTCACAGATAATGATGGGGGGAGGATCCAGGTAATGTTAATGATGAAATCCAGAGGAATTGAGGGGGTGCTCACAGGTAATGTTGGGGGGAATCCAGAGGAATGGAGGGGGGCCTCACAGGTAATGTTGGGGGGGAATCCAGAGGAATGGAGGGGGGCACTCACAGATAATGATGGGGGAAATCCAGAGGAATGGAGGGAGCTGCTCACAGGTGTAGATTGGGGAATCCAGAGGAATGGAGGGGGCACTCACAGATAATGATGGGGGAAATCCACAGAGGGAATGGAGGGGGGGCACTCACATATGATAATGATGGGGGAAGGAATCCAGAGGAATGGAGGGAGCGCTCACAGGTGATGATGGGAATCCAGAGGAATGGAGGGGGCACTCACAGATAATGATGGGGGAAATCCAGAGGAATGGAGGGGGCGCTCACAGGTGATGATGGGAATCCAGAGGAATGGAGGGGGTGCTCACAGGTAATGTTGGGGGGAATCCAGAGGAATGGAGGGAGGTGCTCACAGGTAATGTTGGGGGGAATCCAGAGGAATGGAGGGAGGTGCTCACAGGTAATGGGTGGAATTCAGAGGAAAGTAGGGAGCCACTCACAGGTAATGTTGGGGGGGGGGGGGGTGATCCTGAGGAATGGAGGGGGGCACTCACAGCTAATGATGGGGGAATCTAGAGGAATGGAGGGGGGCGCTTACAGGTAATGATGGGAGGAATTCAGGGGAATGGAGGGGGGCGCTTACAGGTAATGCTGGGGGGATAATCCAGAGGAATTGAGGGGGGCGCTTACAGGTAATATTGGGGGGAATCCAGAGGAATTGAGGGGGCGCTCCCAGGTAATGTTAATGTGAATCCGGAGGAATGGAGGAGGCTCTCACAGGTAATGTTGGGGGAATCAACTACACTCTGGATTCTTTGCCGAGCACAAAGGGACAGGTGAGCGGAGATTCCCCCTTGATTGACACTCACGGATATTGTTGTGTGGAATCCAGAGGAATGGAGGGGGGCGCTCACAGATAATTATGCTAGGAAAGCAGAGGAATGGAGGGGGGCACTCACAGGTAATAATGGGGAGAATCCAGAGGAATGGAGGGGGGCGCTCACAGGTAATGATAGGGAGAATCCAGAGGAATGGAGGGGGCACTCACGGGTAATGTTGGGTGGAATCCAGAGGACTGGAGAGGGGCGCTCACAGGGAATGTTGGGTGCAATCCAGTGGAAAGGAGGGGGATGCTCCAGGTAATGATGGGGGGAATCCAGAAGAATGGAGGGGGATGCTCACAGGTAATGATGGGGGGAATCCAGAAGAATGGAGGGGGTGCTTACAGGTAATGTTGGTGGGACGCCCTCCACTAATGTTCCCAAATTGTAAGTCTACAGCCATCAATAGCACCGACCATACATTCTGTAGCCTGGGGGCTCGGTAAATACTCTAGTAGATCAATTATTATGCCCATGCCAGTCATTGGCTGTGTGCCCCTTGACTGCTGCACCCTAGTGGTTGTAGGTTTACATTTGGCCCATAATATGTCTCCTCTCTCCCCACCGGCAAGCAATTGTTAAGTTTCCCCTCCTTATGATGCAACCCAGGGCACTCGAAACTGGGCTTTGAGTACTTCTGGGGAGTCACAGGGGTGTAGACCCGGCTCCATGACCCTGGGTATCAACTTTAAAGTTCAGGAACGGTGGTCGTGACACCCCCGTGGTGTTCGGATAATGTGGCCGACGCTGTGGCGCGGGAACTCTGGGGATGATGGGTTGCAGCTTAGATGTATCACTCCCCACAGGTGGAGTGGTTCCCCAGGGCAACTGATAAAGTCTATGGTTTAAAGTCTACTTTTTTTTTTTTTTTTTTTTTGAATGGTATAAGTTGAATGGAGCAGGTCAGACATGACCTTGGTCAGATATGACATTATTAAAGTGTGACATTTTAAGTGTCACATAAGAAATATCTCAGAATGGTGTATTCTCCATCATGCTGATCATGCCCTGATTAGGGATGGGCGAATCTACTCGCTAGGACTCGTTACTCGGCGAGTAGTAAGGGACTCGCAGGACTCGGTACTCTGCGAGTTTCCCAGTGATTACTTGCACAGTAAACGAGTCCAATGCAAATAAATATCAATCCTAGTTTTGTCAGAGACGCTGACAAAACTAGGATTGCCTTAGACTCGGCTACTGTGCCAGTGATAGCAGGGAAACTCGCAAAGTAACTGCTGTTACTTTGCGAGCCGAGTCCAGCTCTCTTCTCTGTGCAGCTCCAGGGTCCTAGAGCCCGCCTGCTCACAGAGATGATGTAGCAGTGCTGAGATTGTTCTCAGTCTGCTCATCCCTGTGCATAGACATCTATATCTATGCACAGGGGATGTAGCAGAGAGGACATCGCGTTTTGGACTACGTCGGACGGAAGAGGATTTTTTAATTAAAGATGGAGTCCCTAATGGCTTTTTTTTTTATCTCTAATAAAAATTTTTCTCTGTGTTGTTTTTTTCAACCCTTTATTGGAGATTCTTAGTGGCTGGGTCAAACGTGGCCTGACATTAAGAATCTCGGGCTTAATACCAGCTTGTATAACAAAGCTGGTATTAACCCCTTTATTACCCAGCGTGCCACCGCCACCAGGGCCGCTGGAAGAGCGGGGTTCAGCGCCAGAGGATGGCGCTTCAATGAACGCGCCATCTTCTGGGGCGGCTGCGGGCTGCAATTTGCAGCGGGGGGTGCCCAGAAAGCTTGGGCCTCCCTGCGCTGCGGATTCCAGCCCCCAGCTGCTTAGCTGTACCTGGCTAGACATAGAAATTGCGCGGAGCCCCACGCATTTTTTTTTTTATTATTTCATGAAATTCATGAAATAATTAAAAAAAAAGGGCTCCCCTATATTCTTGTGTCCGGCCAGGTACAAATAGGCACCTGGGGGTTGGGGGCAGCCTGTCGCTGCCTGCTGGATCCGGCTGGTTCCAGAAATACGGCGAAGCCCATGTAATTTTTTTTCTGAAAAATCAATAAAACAATGTAAATAAAAGGGACTGCATCTTTATTAACCCCTGGACCATGGGCGAGGGGTTAATAAAGATGCAGTCCCTTTTTTAGGATTGTTTTATTGATTTTTCAGAAGAAAAATTACATGGGCTTCGACGTATTTCTGGAACCAGCCAGATCCAGCAGGCAGCGACGGGCTGCCCCCCACCCCCAGGTGCCTATTTGTACCTGGCCGGACACAAGAATATAGGGGAGCCCTTTTTTTTTAATTATTTCATGAATTTCATGAAATAATAAAAAAAAAAAATGCGTGGGGCTCCGCGCAATTTCTATGTCTAGCCAGGTACAGCTAAGCAGCTGGGGGCTGGAATCCGCAGCGCAGGGATGCCCAAGCTTTCTGGGCACCCCCCACTGCAAATTGCAGCCCACAGCCGCCCAGAAGATGGCGCGTTCATTGAAGCGCCATCCTCTGGCGCTGAACCCCGGTCTTCCAGCGGCCCTGGTGGCGGTGGCACGCTGGGTAACAAAGAGGTTAGGGCCAGCTTTGTATTATCAGCTGGCCCTAAGCCCTAAATTTATGGCGGTCACGCCAATATTAGACATGACCGCCATGAATTTCTATTAAATTGTTTTAAAAAAAACACAACACAGAGAAAATTTTTTATTAGAAATAAAAAAAAAGCCATTAGGGACTCCATCTTTAATTAAAAAAATCCTATTCCGTCCGACGCAGTCCAAAACGCGATGTCCTCTCTGCTCATCCCTGTGCATAGATATAGATGTCTATGCACAGGGAATGAGCAGACTGAGAACAATCTCAGCTCTGCTACATCAGGCAGCAGGCGGGCTCTAGGACCCTGGAGCTGCGGCAGCCAGCACACAGAGCAGACAGGACTCTTATCTGTGCGAGTTTCCCAGCGATTACTTACAAAGTAAACGAGTCCAATGCAAGTCAATGGCAAAACTAGGATTGCTTCAGGCTGAAGCTTCCGAGACACATCTGTGATTTGTAAATCGCACACTACTCGCTATTACTCGCTTCCCCATTCATTAACATTGGACTCGCTAGACTCGCAACGAGTAGCGAGTCCGGTGGACTCGCTAGAGTCAAGCGATTCGAGTAATTTAGGATTCGCCCATCACTACCTTAAATCCATGCTAAAAAAGGTGGTTGCCAAGAATGGGAGGTATTGGGACATGTTACTGCCCTATTTGATGTTTGCCATCCGGGAGGTACCGCAAGTCGTCTACGGGATTTTCTCCCTTTGAGCTATTGTATGACAAGCATCCTAGGTGGTTGCTGGATGTAGTCAAAGAAACGTGGGAACAGGAACCAACTCCATATAAAAGTGTAATTGAGCACATGGCTAAAATGCAGGACCGGATCACAGCGGTCATGCCTATAGTAAAGGAGCACCTACTGGATGCCAGGGAGCGCAAAGTCGCACGTATAATAAAAGGGCACCATCATGTCCTTTAAGGTTGGGGATCGAGTATTGGTCTTAGTGCCCACTGCCGAGAGTAAACCTTGGCCAAGTGGCAGGGGCCATATGAAATCCGCGAAAAGGTGGGAGAGGTAAATTACAGAGTATACCAGCCCGGGAAGAGGAAACCCTTACAGCTGTATCATCTCAATTTGCTCAAAGCCTGGAAAGACTGGGAATGCATGATCATGGAGGCAACCCCGAACGTGTCGCCAGGGGATCCTCCACCATCGGCCAAGAGGGATGCCGAAGAGGTGAAAGTAAGTGACGCCCTCACTAAGCCACAGCGATGGGAGGCTCAGAAGTTGGTGCAGCAGAATCCGGATGTATTCTCCGAACTGCTCGGCTGTACTTTCGTCATACACCATGACATTGTCACCGAGCCTTGAGTGAGGGTGCAAATGAAACCGTATTGTGTACCCGAGGCCCGAAGGCAAGCCATCGCGGCCGAAGTGAGACAAATGCTCAAACTAGGAGTAATCGAGGAGTCAAAGAGTGAATGGGCTAGCCCCATTGTACTGATTCCAAAGCCAGACGGATCACTACGATTCTGTAACGATTTCCGGAAATTAAATGAGGTATCGAAGTTCGATCTTTATCCAATGCCCCGGAAGGACGAGCTAATTGAAGACTGGGGAAGGCCCAGTACTTCACGACGCTCGATCTGACCAAGGGTTACTGGCAAATGCCGCTGACAGAATCGGCCAAGGAGAAGACCGCCTTTGTCACACCGGAGGGCCTCTATCACTATGTCGTCTTGCCTTTTGGGTTGCACGGGGCCCCGGCTACATTCCAGAGGTTAATGGACATAGTGTTGAAGCCCATCAGAAGTACGCGTCCGTGTATTTGGATGATATCATCATCATCAGTACCGATTGGCAGACCCACTTGACCCAGGTACAGGCAGTGGTGGATTCATGTGTTAATTCAAGGAAAGAGGAATCACTCTACCACCTGATACTCACTGGGCTCCCGGGTGGATTCACTCAGAGTAGCGGGACTGACAGCGAATCCAATAAAATGTGCTATAGGTCTCTAGGAAGCCCGGTACCTGGGGTATGTGATTGGACGAGGGGTTATCAAACCCCAAATAAACAAGGCCAGGGCCATTCAAAATTGGCCCCGGTCGGTGTCTACTAAACAAGTGAGAGCATTTCTCGGCATTGTTGGGTACTACAACGATTTAACCCAACTTTGCTGGGAGAACGACGGCCCTGACCGATCTGTTAAAGGGGAAGAAATCAGTTATGGTACGCTGGAATCCCCAAGCGGATGAACCATTTCAGTCCATGAAGTTGGCATTGTGCGGACAGCCAATCCTCATCAGTCCCAACTTCAAGAACACCTTCATTGTGCAAACGGACACCTCAGAGGCAGGTCTGGGTGCTGTTCTGTCCCAAGAGGTGAACGGAGAAGAACACCCGGTCCCTACTTGAGTAGTAAACTTTCCCCGGCGGAGAAAAATTATAGCTTAGTGGAGAAGGAGTGCTTGGCTATTAATAGGGCCTTGGAGTCCCTACGCTACTATTTGCTCGGGCGACAGTTACGGTTGGTGACGGACCATTCTCCTCTCGTTTGGATGAGGAACGCCAAAGAAAGGAATGCTCGGGTCACCCTATGGTTCCTGTCCACATATCGGGCTGGGAAATTCCAGGGAAATGCAGATACCCTGTATGGTGTCAGGTGTTCAATCCCACACGTTTGAACAGAGGAGGGGGAGAATGAGAGGCAGTGCGGGGGATCATATGCGAGGGACGATATATATCTCCCAAAATGTGCACTGAACGTATTGAACCCGGTATGTAGTGCAGGATAGGGGGACGATGCACTCCCTCCGCTCCGGGTCTTGGAGATTTTCCCCAGGAGAGGCACAGGGTTAAAAGCTAGGTTTGGATACTGGGTGTGGTTCTCTGTGTGTAGCTTCGGCCTGAGCTAAGGCAGAAGAGGCTAGTGAGTGGCGAGGTCAAGGGAGTGAAAAGGTTGTGTGCTGCTACAACACGGCCTAGACCGGGTGCCAATATTGTGTTTGTATGCAGTGTACCCGGCTGCATCCCGGAACCTGGAGGTTTGTGCCTAATAAACTTGTGTGCTGTGTGAACTATTACCGGGGTCCCTGCCTTTTATATTGCTACCCACCGGTGCTATCTCACACCTTCTTTAAATTCCTTGCTTCCTCCACCGGCCTCCGACCCTCTCCCTAGAGTACAGCACAGCTGGGTCAGTGTTCCCTGGTCCTGGGCCTGACTTTATCCCAGCGACCAGCTCCTTCACTCCTGCTCTCTCCTCTCTCTGGAACTAACTGACTCCTAGCCTCAGGCCTGGATCTTTTAAAGACATTGCCACCATGATGTAGTTGTGTGTAAAGCCCTAGGGAGGCATATGGGTTGATCTGTGTATAGCCCTTCGGGAGGCGAATGTGAGGTGTACATGTGTATACCCTATGGGAGGAGTATATGTGAATAGTGTCAGGCGGGCATAGCCGCCATTGGGTCCAACTGGGTAGTCGGTAAAGGACCCGTTGAGTTGATGTGTGCATCAACAGGGCGTATGAAAAAGAACCCTATGTGATGAATGTATGATGTAAAGTGGGTGACTCATGATGGCTTGTGCCAGAGTGCCATGCATCACGTATCCACTGGGTAATAGGATGGGGGAATGATCCCTGTCAGAAGGCCAGGCAGCCGCAACCGCCATTGGGACCGACTGTTAGTCATATATGGTCCCGTTGAATATGTGATTGTAAAGTGTAATGAGATTTGTGAATTGTCCTGTAATATAACCTATGTAATGGTGATATATGTGATATGTAAACAAAGAGTTCTTATGTGCAATGTCTTATGTGTTTTACATACTACCCGGTTTATGATATGTGTGTGAAAAATAAACGGGTGGACATTTATTTAAGCATGAGTCGGTGTACTTTCCATGGCCAAGCGAGGTCCCTGGGGCGCTACCTCACAACACATAAAAGGGTAAAAAAACTAAAATGTCCTCATGATAGTCTATGAAGGCTGTAAAAGAAGGGCACACTATTTACATATTCACCACAAGATCAAATTAGTTACTGGGCATTTTCAAATTTGCGCACTCGCAAAGCATACCAGCCTCCAGGTCCCACATGTCTTTCATAGCTCACCTCATCAAGGCGGTATAAGTGACGGTCTGGGTGGCCTTTAGGTAATTGGGACTCAACATCTCTCAGATAAATAAACACCTTCTCATATAGTCCTTCCTCCCTTGCAAAACCCCAACCGTTCTCAAGGTTGAAGGTGGTCACTGTACCTCTTTTCTGGTACTCAGGGGGAACGGGTGGCTGGCGACGGGCCTCTGCTCTGATCTGCAGGTTCTCCATCTCACGGACCCACCACTCCTCTCTGCGTCGCTGCCGCACCGCTTGGTCAGACTGGTAGATGGTACGCACATAGTCCGTTCTGTTGGATGTGCGGTGAGTGTCCTGGCTCTGACGGTAACTCTGCACAGTGACCCTGGTATTGCAACCGCGGATGTACAGGGTTGCAGCCCAACCAAGCGACCTGGGCCTCGGGTGACAAAGCCTCCCCAGAGTTCCTCTCTGGATCTTCCTCCTCCTCCGGGCCTTGCTGGTCTGGTTCTTCATCCTCATCCGGGAACTGGTCATTACACTCTTCTTCGATGGCCTCAATCACCAAGTCTGGGTCTTCAGCAGGTGGCTGCTCCTCCTCCGACTCAGGGCCTGTGGGTTCATCTGGCTCAGTAACTGCATCGCCGTCATCCTCCTGTGGGGCTTCAGGGCTGCCCGCCTCTTCTTCCTCAATGGTTGGTAGCACCAGGTCCTCTCCGGTAACTAGTTGAGTATTGGGCGACTGGCTCCTCACCACTGGTTCCGGTTCTGGACGGCCAGACTGCCTCCGCGTGGCCTAATGGTGTAGCTGTCAGGCCACGCCGGCGCTCCAGCGCTGGAGCGTTCACTCCACCGTCTCTAGGAGCTGGACTTTTAGGTATAGGAGAGCTTGTTAGTGTTGAGGGAGACCACCTCCAGGTTTCCAACTGCGGCTCGGGCCTCTTCCTCCACTTCCCGCATCAGGTCGCTCAGCCGGATTGCCGCCATTTCTCCTGGACCCCACACCCGTCAAAGTCTAGAGAGGTTCTGCTTGCACAGCCCTTGTCACGCCCTGCTTGTTTTTACAGTCCATGGGCAGGCTAAGGTTTTTGGCCCGCCTCCTTGGTCTTTTTTCAGCAATCGGGGCGGACAAGTAGTTTGGCGCCTCTGCCATGGCCCTCCCATGATGAGGGGCTGAGGCACGCCCTGGGCCAACACATTGTCCTCTACATTGTTGGACTCGCCATCTTGGGCCCAGTATGGCGGGAAACGTTCTTTGGTGTCGTGCATTGACAAAGTTTATTTTTCAAGGTGGACAATATAGTTCTGTAAAGTGCACAAAAACAGTTCACGGGTTGGTTTAACCTGTTCGTGATGCGATGTTGTCTGGTGCCACAAAGGTTGGAGTACTCGGATATCGGGCGTACTGTTACGGGGATGTCATGGGTGGTTGGTGCCCGAACCTGTGACCTTGGGGAGGCAATAAAAAGGGCTTGAAAATAATAAAATTGTCAGTCGTGACGCCACCTGCTGAGACCTCCGGGGTGATGGGCGGCAGCAAGATGTTGTGTCTCTCTACAGGTAGAGCGGGTTCCCCGGGATTGTAAGAGTAACATGGGTGGAGTAGGGCAGCGCAGTTGTTGCAGTGTGGGACTGGAATAAGGTAGTGCAGTCTCTGCTTCACAGTGCTGAATTATCTCTGTTCACCAGGAAGAAACACAGACACTTGTTCACTCTGTACGGGTACTTTACTCCATTAATCTACAGGGTATGCAGTTGTTTCAGCTAGGGTAGTGGACCGGGTGGTCCTGGCAGTAGGTAATCTCCCTCTGTAAGTTCCGGTGATGTTAATTCTCTATTCTTGCTCCGCCCTACCTTTGCGCTCTCCTTCTCCCTTGCGCTGCCCTGCACGAATCCCACTTGTTGAACCAGGCCCGTCGGGTGATGTGAGAACCTTTTTTCTCTCCAAAGGGGACCCAACCCAGCTTAGTGCTTCTGGTGGAGACTGTGCTTGGTTTAGGGCAGTTGGATCGTGCTCCTGTGAAGACATCGACCACACCGTTAGTTTGTGGTTCAGGGATGGACCTATGCACCACATCGGTAGCCCGCTTCGGACTGGGCCAGGGTATTCAGTTACCCTCTATCCGCCCCTCTCCATCTGAGTCACCAGGTTGAGGTGCCCTCCCGTTACTTCTCCTCTACTTCTTCTCTCTGAGCTCTGCGTTCGGCTGCTCGTCTGTTCACTCCTTCTTCTTTCCTAACACTGTTCCTACTTTCCCCACTCACTATATAACCTAGCTCTCCTCCCACTGGGACCAGTTACCCTAGTACCGGGTTGTCTGATTGTTCCCCTATCACTAGGTGTATGTATGTGGTTGTGGAGCTTCAGGCTTCTATTACCCCCTACCAGGGCAAAGTATACTGCACCTTCTATTAAGGGTGCAGTACCCTTTTGTAGCACGCTGATTAGCGGGGCGCTACACTGCCCGATGTTGGCACTTTCAGTAACCTGTTGCAATAAAACAATAGTTTCTCCTAGACAATTCTCAATTACATTAGTGCCAAGACTAATCAATGGGTTACATTCTCGTTGGTCAATATCAACAATTCTCAGTCCTTGGGTGATTAGTTCTGCACGCCCCAGCTGAATGGTCACCTCTTTGAACCCTATTTGCGGTACAGGTTGGCCATTACTAGCATGCATTGTAAAGCTATCATCTGGGCAGCGGGTGATGTCAGAGTCGGCCCAGTATTGTTTATAAAGGATTTATGGCACTGTTGTCAAATGCAAACAGGTGTCTAATAGAGCGTTCATGGGGACGCCATCCAGCACAACAGGCAGGACCGGCTGTCCTCCCCATGCCTGTTGCGCCAGTTCTGTGAGCCATGCGCTCTCATTCCTAGGGTGGTGGCCCGCTGCACCATGGGTTGCTCGTTTAAAGTACAAATCCTTGCAATGTGGCCCACCTCGTTGCAGCAGATGGGCTGTCCTGTAGCATCACAGCGATAACTGGCTCTTCCTCTGGTCATTGGGTTCCTTCTCTTGCGCATCCACGGGACGTCATCTGCGCTGGAGGCCAACTGGATTCTTCTCCAATGGTTTGGGCCCCTGCATGGACTGTACAGCTTTATAGCTCAGCCATACCTTTGGTCCGCTGCTGCTGTGGCACCCAAGAGTCCGGTTGCCACGATAGCTTGCCTCCCTCGGGGGTAGGATCATGCTTGGAAGCAAGGTAGCGTATCCACACCAGGTAACCCACAGCACACAACACCTTCCTGACTCCATACCAGAAGGAAGAAAAAGATGAAATGGAAAAGGGGCGCACAATAGTGTATATCTGACTGAACTGTTTGTAAAAACAGGGGAATAATGAAATCCGCTCACCTGTTAAGGTTGTGAGAAGTCACAATCGCTTTATGCACCTTTGACAAATATATATGTCAGTCCTCCCTCGATATGAATCCAGGATTGCAGAATGGAGAAAAGGGACTAAGGACGCGCTCCCGCTCCCAATAATTCCAAATTCAAAGGTTGTGTAAATTCATCAGGTGGTATTTATTCTACGCTTTCGTGGACAAGCCCCTTCCTCAGGAATACCACAAATTATTTGGAGTGGGAGTGCGTCCTTAGTCCTTTTTCTCTTATCTGCAATCCTAGATCCAGACCAGAAGGGGAGCTCTAACCTGGGTTCATGGGAGGTCCCCTATAAATTTGGCCGGAGGCGAAGTTAATCATTTTAGTTCCTAGGAGGACTGTAGAAGACATCCTGTGGACTGGAGTGGTGCCAGGCTCGTCCGAGGATACTCACTAGCCAGCGTGAGGTGCCGTAAGCTAGGGTCTGAGAAGAGGAGAAGGCCTGGGAAGTGGAGCCTGTAAATGGTTTGCCCCAGAGCAGAGCGCTAGAACTGGACACCGAGTCCGAGGTTGTGGGTACTCTAGGCCCAGCAGCCAAAAACTTGGAGGACAGGAGACTCCAAGTCTTCCAGCCACCAAAGCACCTGGAGGCACAGCAATGTAGAAGAGACCAGGGCCAGTGGTCAGAGAAGTGGAACCCGGGAAGGGCTTGAGCTGCCTGCCATACCAGTGAGAGACTGCCCAGCAGGAGCAAAGGGTCGCAGCTTAGCTACAGGCAGCCATAACCAGCAGGCTGAGGCGCAGCAGGGAGGCATCAGAACCAGCCGGGTAAGGAGATCCCTAACTTGCTTCCAGGCTACCCGGATTTCTAAGATCGACTGTGGACTGTACCCTGACATCTGCTACCTCAGTAAAGGTAACGGAAACAACCCCTGCGTGTCTGTCAGTTATTCAGCACCCTGAATCCAGCACCTCAGCGGCCTACCATCACCATAGACTCTTACGGCTGCCCGGGGAACCGATCCACCTGTGGGGAGCGATAACATCACAGGGCTCATCCATCATCCCCGGAGGTCCCGCACCGCAGCGCCGGCCCAATAGCTGGATACCACAGGTGGCGCCATGACACCTATTCCCTAATGAAATAACCCCTATAGAATAAATTGGGGTTATCCTGAGGAGATAGGCACTTAGGGATGAAAGGGTTAATTATCAGTTAATATGTGAAGCTGTGGACTGGCTATGGGCTGGCTGAAACTGATCTGAGCGGTTTCTGGGCGCCCAAAATTTGAATGAGATGATTGGCTGGCAGGACGCCAGCTGGGTTATGAAAAGGGGAGCTCTGAGGAGATCGGGGCCAGTCAGTAGAATCCCTACCTGGAGAAGCCCCAGCCCCCCTCCCTGGAATTTTATGTATTCTTCCTAGTTAGGCTCTATTTGTCTGTGTGGAGTCCACTGGGACTGGGTACTTGGTACCGGACCGGGGTACTGCTGGGGATATCACGGCGGTCTTGATCTGGACCGTGTCCCGGGTTCCGCAAGTAATGGGGGGATATTTACAGGGGAGTTTGTCGTGACGCCACCCACGGGTTGTGGTCAGGGTGACCACCGCTGTTGCAGAACCTCCAGGGATGATGTTGGGCAGCTGAGGATGTAATGGCTCTCCGCAGGTAGAGCTGGGCTCCCCGGGGCAGTGGTAGTAATAGTCTATAGATGGTGCTATGGATATTGCAGGATAGGGGTAGTAGTAGAGATGATAGCTGCTTGTGAGGGAACGTAGGGCTGAAGCACAAGGATCACACAGACTCACGGTTTTGAAGTTTTTCCAAGGCTTTACTGCAGATGTTGGTAGCAGAGTACTGTTCACGAGTCTGTACCGGGGCCGGGTTGCTCCCACCCTGTCCGGGTCCTCAGCTTCCCACTGCTGCGCTGTGTGTGTGGCCCTGCTTCCGCTTTAGCTAGGCTGCTGGCCCTGTCTCTCCTCACAGGTACCCATTTGCTAGGCAACTTGAGTTTTTTCTCTGTGTCACTGACCCTGCCGTGTTGCTTCGCTGAGGTACAGTGTAGATCTATAACCTCCACTATCCCGGTGTTTTCTGTGCTGCGTGTTTCAGTCACAGATTCGGATCTGGTATCCGGTCTCTGCGCTCCTCCGGGGCGAATTATGAGGTAACTCAGTCTCCCAGATATGTTCCTCTGTTTCTTGTACTCCTCTCCTCAGACCCTGGCTTCAGGCCTGAAAGTAGTCAGTGGTCCCTGTCAGGAGCTCAGCACTGCTCCCATTTACAGATCCTCCTCATAGTGCTCCCTGCATTAAATTGAACTGTCAACTATCAACTAACTACTTCCTCCTCAGACCAGAATATATTAGGGAGCTGATTGAGCTCCCCCTTCTGGACTAGAGATGCTAGTGCAGTGTCCAGTGTTGTGTGGGGAGTTAACCCTTGTGATATTACTGTGGCACATTAACCCCTGGGGTGCCCCATTCCCCCTTAGTTAAGAACAGTACTCCGGGACTGTAGAAAAACAAACAGCTAGTATAACAATTACAAAAGAGAAAAAAAACTGCACAGCACTCACAGACAATGTGAACTGGTGCCAGCAGGGATGCTGGGTCAATATACTAGAAAAAAACCTTGCAGCACTCAGCTACTACCAATGATGTACATATGCTGACAAGCTATATATATATATATATGAGAAAAAATTTAAAAACTTACGTTTTTTTCAAAAAATTCAAAATTTTTATTTATTTTTTTTTTTTTAAATCTGAAGTACTTAGTACACACATTGGCCAATGTCTGTATTTTTCTAGTATAACAATTAATATTTACAGAGTTTAAAAAAAATAAAAATACTAAAATCACTAAAATTCAAAAAGAGTCCAAAAGTTCAAAAGCGTCTTTCCGGGGTTTAGTCTATTGCCTCTTGGCTGATAAGTATTTAGAAAAGAGTCTTTACCACAACCAGTCTGTGGTGGTATGGTTCGTAAATAAATAATTAAGAAAAGTTCAAGAATATGCAAATAGTATGTACAGGATAGTCTCTGTAGGTACTGGGCTTTTTAACATTGCAAAACAATATTAACATGTACGGGTGTGTCTGGATTAAGTGCAGTAGGCTCCTAAGCCCTCAGGTCACCGCAAAAGAGGCCAAGTTCTTACTCTCCATGGCTGCCACCTAACACCATGCTACTCCATCCTTTCTATACACTTTACACTTTACCGGGTTCTATTAAACTTTACAACAACATATTTACATTTCATATTTACTTCACATTTGATTGCATACTTTAATCTCTGTACCTAGCCGGTAACTGACCCTGGGTACTACGCTCTGATCTGCGTAATGCTGGTGTACTGGGTGTACTTAGCCTGATGGTGTGGGTGGATGTGTACCTACTTGGAGTGTCTGGTATTATTGAGGATGGAGATCTGACAGTTGGACTGGCAAGCTCACTGGGACCAGGAATTGGTTCTTCCTCTTCAGGCTTGACTTCCAGTTCTTCAGGTCTTGGGACTTCTGGTTGTACGGGTTCTGGTATTGGTTCAACCATTGGAGGGAAAGCAATCATTGGGACTACAACTGCTCCGTAGTAATTTGGCCATGTTTTGGGGAAATCTCCTAGAACAGTATGGAATACTTCTTCTTTGACAGGTTGGACCTGTACGGGTACCATTACTTCTGGTGTCTTCAAGGTTTCAGGACACGGTTTGAGATGGTCTCTTGACACAACTGCTGATGTTCTTCCTTCGTCTTTACTTATTAGACACATTTTAGCATTGTCTAAATTAGATGGTAAGACTGTATATGGGGTGGTTTCCCACTGATTATCCAATTTGTTGGTGCGTCTCTTCCTCTTGAGAACTTTCTCACAGGGTTGTAATGGAGTTGCTTGAGCACATTGGTTAAAGGTTCTCTCTTGTCTTGCTCTAGTTTGCTGGAGACTTTTCTCTACGCACTCCTGTACTTGGCGATACTGCTGTTGACGTAGGGTATCCCAATTGGATTCTTCAACTTCTGCGTCTGGTTTTAGAATTCCCATATCTAAATCAATTGGCAGCTTACGGGTCTTGCACACATAAGGTAGGCTGGGGTGCAGTTTGTAGAACTCAGCGGGACATGGTTGTACAAGTCTACCAAGTTGGGTAATTTCTCTGGCCATTGATTTTCTCTGACTCTGGTAATGTTTTCAAGAGGTCAATGACAATATGGTTCATCTTCTCGCATAAGCCATTGGTTTGGGGATGATAAGCTGTCGTATGGATCTTCTTACAGCCATACATATTATAGATACAGATAATCATGATCAAGCGTCATGTAATTGCAAAAAAACAGTGATTTTTAATGATAGATAAAAACAGAGATTTCAACCACAGAACAAGCACCAGTATGGCAGGCTGCACCACTGAGGCACAATAGGTTTACACAGAATCACACATTGTTTATAGGGCTGTTCCAACTGGAATGATAACACATCAGAAGTACATACGATATTCAATAACCAAATGGCTGTACATATGCGTATTGTATACAACTTAAGGTACCTTTACACGCCGCCACTGCAGGATGCATACAACCCGCTACAGGCTACAAATGTAGCTTGTCGCGCCAATATCGCCCGTAGTAGCGGCGTCTGAAGACGGGACGACACAGCCGGCTACAGATACATCTGTATCCGTGCACTGCCCATAAACAGATGGCTACATCACCGATTGTAGCGAGCTGTATCGGCGTGTAAAGAAGGAACAGAAGGGTTGTTCCTACACCATGCTATGTAGCTGGGGCGTGACACAGGCTCCGGGTTTCCGCGCCCCCTTCAGCGATCATTGGAGGAAGCTCCTGTGTTGCGATTGGTTGTCGCCGCACAGGGCGGCATATTTAAGGAGCTGACGAGTCACACTACACAATTGCTCGAGCGTCAAGTATTAATCAGCCTCCTGCGATGCCTGCCCAATCATGGTATTATTGCTTTGTCCTATCAGCTGTGAGGCACCGCCGGCATGATCCGCATGGCCGGGGTACATCACATGTAGGATCAGAGGATGATCCTGTGCACACTGGCCGGTTTTCCTGTGATGATAATACTGTGTGAACCAACCTGAACACAATGAGGTTTCATGAGCCTAATGAGCGGCAGTGAGAGTGGGATGAGATCGAGGAGTCCATGAGGAATAGGATGTAATGAGTGAGTGCTGACAACCCGGAACACAGGGAGTTAACCTGAGCTGTGTGACAGGCTGATTACAAGCAGCTGAGGGGGTGTGTCCATGTGGGAGTGGCTGGCACGATAAGAGCCGGCCACCTGAGTGATAGAGAGATTGATTCTGGAAGCTGACATCCTGGAAGCTGAGACCAGCCAAGTGCAGAGCAGTCTGGAGGCTCTGAGTACATGATGGGAGCATGCTAGCTCCATGCCGGTGCCGAGGTCCGGGGTTGTGTCCGCACCTGGAGGGGGAAGCTGTGGTTGACCCGTGGACGCTAGATCGGACGTGGTTCATCTCACGTCCGGGAAAGAGCCTGTGGGGATGCCTGGTGGAACCTGTGACACAGGTAGCGAGACCCGGATCCGTGCCCGGTAAGAAAGCAGTTCCCGAGCGATAGTGTGAACTGTGCACCTGGTGTGCGTAAATCATGTTAGGCGAGTGTAGACCGCCCTTGGGACCGACTCAGTGGAGTCCGTTAAAGGTCCTGATGACCCGGAATGTATGTAGCCCTTGGAGGCAATTGTATGTAGTGTGCCAGGCGGGCATATACCGCCTTTGGGTCCGAGTCAGAGTACTCAGTTAAGGGACCTGATGAACTATGTGTATGAGGGCTTAAGTAATGGCCCTGAATGAGAGATGATGGCCTATAAGTAAGACCCATGTATAATGATGTAGGGAGAGAGTGACCCAGCTAGTATGGATGATGTTGGAGGCGTTTCGTCCTTGGGACGAGAGGGAGGCTTGCCCTGCTGCTTGCAGAGGGTACCCGTCCCTCAACCACGACCTCTAATGGTGTGGGTGTGCCTGTGGTGCCAGACACAGGGGTAATAGGGCTCCAAGTAGGTAACGGATGTAGAGGTTCCCGTGCACTATGGTTTGCCAGTCCCTGTAATGGGCCATGGAGGGGCCACAGTCCATGGATGTGGGCTGTGAGCAGGTGTGTGATCCATGGACGTTTGAATGATGGATCACATACGGTATGTAAGGACCCGGTCAGGCAGGATTCCTGACTACGGGTGAATGTTGAGTCATCAGGCTGGGTGACTAAAGCCAGGCGGCAGGTACCGCCATTGGGACCCACAGGGCCCGTTGAGGCGTATGTAACGAAGGTCAGAAGCAGGGGTTAGAAGGGCTCCCGTACTGGGTAACGCGTGGTTAGGCCTGAGGCCGCAGCCACGGGTTACTAGGGTTTGCCAATCCCTGTTATGAACCCGGAAGGGTCATCATCGTACTGTAACTTATGTATAGTGTAAGTAGGCCGGAGGCCGTAGCCACCATGGGAGCTGTTAGTAGAGCTCCAATGGGGACAGAGATGGTTACAGGTCCCGGGTTACTATAAAACGTTATGTGCAATATAAGTGTTATGTGATGTTAAATGTAAATGTATGGTGTATTTATGTAAAGTGTTTTTAATCAATGTGATATGTGTCAAACATGCTACCCGGGTTATGTTGTTAATATGTGAAAATAAACGGGTAGACATTGGTTAACTTATAAACACGTGTTCTTGTCGTTTTGCAAGCGGGTTCCCCGGTTGCTACCTCACACAGCGTACGGACGTCTCGTAATCCACAATTGTAGCACGCCTATGTGCTGTCCCTGCTGCACCAGGTACGCCCATATTAGATGGTTGTAGCGGTGTGTAAATGACGTACGATGGGCTACAGATGGCTACTTGAGACACCCGGCGATGTAGCTAGCTGTAGATGTAGCGTAGCGTAGCGTAGCGCACCTTGTGGCGGCGTGTAAAGAGGGTGCGTTTCCCGTTGGTAACCGTTTGGGCGTGCTCGTGCACGTGAAGTAGCCGTTGGTATCCATCCTGCAGTGGCGGTGTGTAAAGGTACCTTAAGAACCCAGCTGGGCACAATCAGCCCAGGTACAACCCGATTTTTTATCTATCATTAAAAATCACTGTTTTTTTGCAATTACATGAAAAAAAGGGGTCGGGTCAGGGGCACTGCTGTCTTGTGGCACATGAGCACTAGAGCACCTTATTATAGGTAACTACAATGGGGCAGACTGCCGGAATGTTGGTTTAATGCTGGTTATCATACAGCAGCTGCATACAACTAGGTACTAGCAGTACAAAAAGCACGTATGATCAAAATTGTATATGCATTAAGCCATGTATGTATATAGGTGTATCCAGGATTGATTGTACCTGGGCTGATTGTGCCCAGCTGGGTTCTAAGTTGTATACAATACGCATATGTACAGCCATTTGGTTATTGAATATCGTATGTACTTTTGATTAGTGATGAGCGAGCATGCTCGCCACTACTCGGTACTCGCACGAGTATCACTGTACTCGGGCTACTCGGCGAGCACCAAGTAATCTCGTGATACTCGTGCTGTGCTCGTGGTCCTCATCCCTGCATGTTGGCGCTCTTTTGAGAGCCAGCCCACGTGCAGGGATTGGCTGGCAGACCCCTGCAATGCCACAGCCCTGTTAGTTGTGGCATTGCAGTGATTGGCCGGCCTGCACAGCGTGACCGAGCCTTTATAAGACCCGGCCGCGCTGTGCTCTGCACACAGGCATCCAGACAGTGAGTGTAGGGACAGTGTCTGCTGCTGCTTAGGGACAGATTTGCGGCCCTCATAGGTAGATCCGGAGCAGGGCTGCAAACTGCTGCTGAGCTGACCACAACAGTCCTTCTCAGGACTAATCTCGGAGGATATAGGCAGGGTGATCCAGATCGGAGTCCAAGCTTTTCTGTGACCATAACAGTCACCAGACTGTTGTACTTACTAGCTTGATCCAGGTTAGGATATAGGGACTAAAATTCTCATCTCCTGTGACCATTAGAGTGACCAGACTGGTGTACGTACTACCTTGATACAGGTTAGGGACTAAAATCCTCATCTCCTGTGACCATTAGAGTCACCAGACTGGTGTACGTACTACCTTGATACAGGTTAGGGACTAAAATTCTAATCTGTGACCATTAGAATCACCAGACTGGTGTACGTACTACCTTGATACAGGTTAGGGACTAAAATACTCATCTCCTGTGACCATTAGAGTCACCAGACTGGTGTACGTAGTACCTTGATACAGGTTAGGGACTAAAATCCTACTCTCCTGTGACCATTGCATTCACCAGACTGGTGTACTTAATACCTTGATACAGGTTAGGGACTAAAATCCTAATCTCCTATGACCATTACAGTCACCAGACTGGTGTACGTCATACCTTGATACAGGTTAGGGCCTAAAATCCTAATCTCCTGTGATCTGAACAGTCACCAGACTGGTGTATGTCATACCTTGATACAGGTTAGGGACTAAAATCCTAATCTCCTGTGATCTGAACAGTCACCAGACTGGTGTACGTCATACCTTGATACAGGTTAGGGCCTAAAATCCTAATCTCCTGTGACCATTACAGTCACCAGACTGGTGTACGTACCACCTTGATACAGGTTAGGGACTAAAATCCTCATCTCCTGTGACCATTAGAGTCACCAGACTGGTGTACGTACTACCTTGATACAGGTTAGGGACTAAAATCCTCATCTCCTGTGACCATTAGAGTCACCAGACTGGTGTAGGTACTACCTTGATACAGGTTAGGGACTAAAATTCTAATCTGTGACCATTAGAATCACCAAACTGGTGTACGTACTACCTTGATACAGGTTAGGGACTAAAATCCTCATCTCCTGTGACCATTAGAGTCACCAGACTGGTGTACGTACTACCTTGATACAGGTTAGGGCCTAAAATCCTAATCTCCTGTGATCTGAACAGTCACCAGACTGGTGTACTTAATACCTTGATACAGGTTAGGGACTAAAATCCTACTCTCCTGTGACCATTGCATTCACCAGACTGGTGTACTTAATACCTTGATACAGGTTAGGGACTAAAATCCTACTCTCCTGTGACCATTGCATTCACCAGACTGGTGTACGTCATACCTTGATACAGGTTAGGGCCTAAAATCCTAATAATCTGTGACCATTACAGTCAGCAGACTGGTGTACTTAATACCTTGATACAGGTTAGGGACTAAAATCCTCATCTCCTGTGACCATTACAGTCACCAAACTGGTGTAATTACTACCTTAATGCAGGTTAGGGACTAAAATCCTACTCTCCTGTGACCATTACAGTCACCAGACTGGTGTAATTACTACCTTAATACAGGTTAGGGACTAAAATCCTACTCTCCTGTGACCATTACAGTCACCAGACTGGTGTCGCTATATACAAGCAAAATGTGCAAGGGCGTTGGCAAGGAACAAGGAAATGAACGTGATGCTGGTGCAGGCAGAGGCCGAGGTCGTGTGCAAGCACTAATTTCGTAACAAGAAAGGGGCACATCTACTCACTCACACGTCCTGTCCCAAATTCTTGGGGCCCGCTGCAGTACACCGCTCTTGAACCAACACCATTGTCAACAGGTTGTTACTTGGATAGCGGATAATGCTTCAAGTCAGATTGGCACCTCCACAAACACCCTGTCTTCCACACGGTCAAGTGTCAGTAGCCGTGATACTGCACCGCACATTTCCGAACCTGATCCTCCTTCCTACCACCAGGACGAGTACACGTCCACGGACATTACTTATCCCACACTTGGACACTCGGAAGTCCAGAAGTGTGTACCCATGGGTGAGTGGAGGTACATGGCAAATTCCCATAACAAAATTTAAATTCAGTTGTCATTTGTTGGTGGTGTGTTGAAGTCTGGCCCAATCCAACCCTTGTTCATCTTGATCAGAGTCAGCCTGTCAGCATTTTCAGTTGACACGCGGGTGCGTTTATCAGTAATGATTCCACCTGCGGCTCTGAAAACACGCTCTGACAAAACGCTAGCGGCAGGGCAGGCCAGGACTTCCAAGCCGTAGAGAGCCAATTCATGCCACGTGTCCAGCTTGGAGACACAATAATTGTAAGGCAAAGAGGAATCTAGCAGTACAGTTGTTTGATCTGCAAGGTACTCTTTCAGCATCTGGCCAAACTTAGCATTTCTTGTGGCACTACCCCGCACCTCAGGGGCTGTGGTACGTGAGGGGCTGAGAAAACTGTCCCACATCGTAAAGACTGTTCCCTTACCTCTGGCGGATTGGACTTGTGCCCCTCTCGGCCGTACGCCTTGGTTGTCCACCGATTTCTGACCTATGCCGGTAGCGTTTTGTGAGAGGAATGATTTGCCTACTTCCGTGACTATGGCCTTCTGGAAATGCTGCATTTTGGCTGACCTCTCCGCCTCAGGAATGAGAGACATAAAGTTCTTCTTGTAGCATGGGTCTAACAGTGTTGCCAACCAGTACTGATTGTCGGCCAAGATGTTGTGAACGCGAGGGTCACGAGCCAGGCAGCTTACCATGAAGTCAGCCATGTGCGCCAGACTCTCAACAGCCATCACTTCAGTATCCACACCAACACGATGACTGAACATGCTGTCCTCCTCCTCCTCCTCATCCCACTGTCCTCTGGCCAGCCACGCTGAAGCGAGGGTATGAGTGGTGTGCATGTCATATCCTCAATTTGGCCAGAGAGTTGTTCCATGTCTTCATCCTCCTCCTCCTCGTCATAGTCCTCCACTGCACGTTGTGATGAGATGAGGCTGGGCTGTGTGTTTTCACCCACACCCACTACTGTTTCTTGCTCCAAGTCATCGCGCTCGGCCTGCAATGCATCCTCTTTGTTTTTCAGCAGAGACCGTTTTAGAAGGCAGAGTAGTGGTATGGTGACGCTAATAATGGCGTCATCACCGCTCACCATCTTGGTGGAGTCCTCAAAGTTTTGGAGGACGGTACATAGGTCCGACATCCATCTCCACTCCTCAGGTGTTATGTGTGGAGTTTGACCCATTTCCCGACGGCTTAGGTGATGAAGGTAGTCAACAAATGCCCTCTTCTGCTCACATATCCTGACCAACATGTGCAGAGTTGAATTCCAACGCGTGGGAACATCACACACCAGTCTGTGGGCCGGAAGACGCAAACTGCGCTGAAAGCCGGCAAGGCCAGCTGAAGCAGCAGGTGACTTACGAAAATGTGCAGACAGACGGCGAACGTTTACCAGCTGTTCAGACAGCTCTGGGTATGACTTTAGAAACCTCTGAACCACCAGGTTGAGCACATGGGCCACGCATGGAACATACGTCAGCTGGCCTCGCTTCAAAGCTGCCACCAGGTTCCGGCCATTGTCACACACGACCTTTCCTGGCTTTAGGTTCAGAGGTGTGAGCCAGTGATCTGCCTGCTGTTTCAGAGCTGTCCACACCTCTTCTGCATTGTGGGGTTTGTCACCTATGCAGACTAGCTTCAGCACAGCCTGTTGCCGCTTCGCAGAGGCAGTGCTGCAGTGCTTCCAGCTTGGGACTGGTGTGGAGGGTACAGTGGATGAGGATGAGGAGGAGGATGAAGAGCATGACATTCCGGAGCTGTAGAGTGTCGGTCAAACCCTGACAGAGGGCCTGTTATCCTTGCTGTGGGAAGGACGTGTTCCGTCCCTCGCTCAGACTGTGTCCCAGCCTCCACAATATTAACCCATGTTTTGTCAAGGAGATGTAGCCGCCTTGCCCACAAGCACTTGTCCACGTGTCTGTGGTTAGGTGGACTTTGGCTGAAACAGCGTTGTTCAGGGCACGTGTGATGCTATTGGACACGTGGTTATGCAATGCGGGGACGGCACATCTGGAGAAATAGTGGCGGCTGGGGACCGAGTAACGTGGGACAGCAGCCCCATCAGGTCCGCGGAATGCTTCCGTCTCCACCAGCCGGAAAGGCAACATTTCTACCGCTATGAGTCGTGAAATGTGATAATTCAGGACTGTGGCATGTGGGGCGTTGGCAGCGTATTTGCGCCTGCGTTCAAAGGTTTGCTGAATGGATAATTGAACGCTGCGCTGGGACAAGGACGTGCTTGATGGTGGGGTTATTTGTGCGTGGGCAACTTCAGGTGCAGGGCTGGAGGCTTGTTTGCGGCCAGCATGTACAGGGGATTGGCTCGCACGCACAACACGCGAAGACGTAGCAGTGACATCAGCAAGCACTGCTCCTCGACTCTGTTGTACTTCCCACAAAGTCGGGTGCTTGGCTGACATGTGCCTCATCATGCTGGTGGTGGTCAGGCTGCTAGTTTTTCGTACCCCTGCTGCTGCTGGCATGGCAGGTGTTGCAAATGGCCTTTTTAGAGTCATCTGGAGCCAACTTAAAAAACTGCCAGACTCGGGAAGACCTAACATTTGCACAGGCACCTTTGTCGTGTTGTTGTTCCGGGGAACGGTTGCCTGCCTTCTGCCTGCGGACACGACCCTGATTCGTACTGCCTGTTGGGATGCTAAGCCTCCCTCCCCCTGTGCACTGCTGTCCTCGCTCTGCATATACTCCTGCCAGGTTGGGTCAGCTACTGGATCATCCTCCACGTCGTCTTCCTCTTCCTTGGCTAATCGCTGGACTGCTCCTCCTTCTCCTCATGTGCCACCATGATGACCGTTACAATAGTTAGGCTGTTGTTTCAGGTATACCCCCAGTGGTAAATTTTTACGCCCATTCTTTTTGAATGGGCATTACAATGACAGGATACGCGCTCCTTTTCAATGGGAAAAATGTTTTGAGGCCCTCATGCACGTCTCTATCCAGGGACAATGTGGAGCCTCCCAATTTTTGGCTGCCCTGCCAAAGGGCTATACTACAATACACCCACTTGAGGGTTACAGGCCCTACTACATGTCTCTATCCGGGGACAATGTGGAGCCTCCCAATTTTTGGCTGCCCTGCCAAAGGGCTATACTACAATACACCCACTTCAGGTTTACAGGCCCTCATTCACGTCTCTATCCAGGGGCATTGGTGAACCTCCCAATTTTGGACTGCCCTGGCAAAGGAAAATACTACAATACACCCACTTCCTCAAAATGGGCACATTATGTCAAGACAGGGCTTCATGTACGTCTCTTCTCAGGGTCATCGGAGTGCCGCACAATGTTTTCACGTAAAATCTTTCATGTAATCACAAAAAGTAACATACACCAGCTGTATCTCACTATTGGGTATGTGCCCTTAACATTTCCACCCTAAATATTCATTTTGGTGTCATTTTGGAAGGTTTTCTGGACACTCCGTAAAATTGGCGTGAAACTTGGACAAGATTGTTCACAGCTGTGACTTTTCAGTGAGAAATGCTTCCAGTGGTCTTCCCCATGGTGTTGCCATGTCATTTCAGCACTCTTCTGAGACTTTTGTGACATTTTTAGGGTTTTTTCATGCTGCCGGCAGTCATTTCATAAAAATACTCGGGTCTCCCATAGGATAACATTGGGCTCGTTACTCGGGCCGAGTACACGAGTATCTTGGGATGCTCGGCCCGAGCTTCGAGCACCCGAGCATTTTAGTACTCGCTCATCACTACTTTTGATGTGTTATCATTCCGGTTGGAACAGCCCTATAAACAATGTGTGATGCTGTGTAAACCTATTGTGCCTCAGTGGTGCAGCCTGCCATACTGCTGCTTGTTCTGTGGTTGAAATCTCTGTTTTTATCTATCATTAAAAATCACTGTTTTTTTGCAATTACATGACGCTTGATTGTGATTATCTGTATCTGTATCGTGTACCTAAGGTGCGATCAGTCATGTCCATGAGGGGAATAGTTTGTTTTGACAATTGTGGCAAGAATATAAACTATTCCTAAATGAAGTTGGTTAACTAGCCATACATATTGCAGATCTCCTGGAAAATCTCTGACTCAAAGGCTGGACCTTGGTCTGCAAGGACTTGTTCCGGGTAGCCATGAGGTCTACAGAAATGCATCTGAAATTGTTTTGCAGCTCTTTTCACTGTCAGGTTCTTGACGGGTACCACCACTAAGAAGCGAGAGTAATGGTCCACGATGGTTAAGGCATAGACATAGCCTGACCGGCTTGGTGACAACTTGACGTGGTCTAAGGGAAGTAACTCAAGTGCTTGCTTGGTTACTATGGAATACAGTGGGGCTCTCTCTTGATCTTTTCTTCTGAGGTTGCACGGGCCACATTTTCTGCACCAATCTTCAATTGACTTTCTCATGCCAACCCAGTAGAATCTCTCTCTTAAAAGCTCTAACAACTTCTTCCATCCAAAATGACCTGCACCGTCGTCGTAGGCTTCTAAGACCATTTTGACGTCTCTCTTGGGTACGATTATCTGCTAGACCAATTCATGTGTTTTAGGGTTGGTGTGCCTTCTGCAGAGCTTCTCTTGATACAAGAACAACTTGCTTCTCTCCTTCCAGAGATATTGGGTCTCAGCTGGGGCGTTCTGATTAGGGTACACACCTTGTTGTGTAAGCAGTTCTTTCACTAGCTCCACAGCTGGATCATTATCTTGGGTGTCAGCCCATCCATGATGTGCTAACGGGTTGAGATTTGCCTCCTGTTGTCTTTGGTAGATGCCGGGTTAATACTTGTCTACCTTAGAACGATGAAAGGCCGGTAGCTCGATTTCTTCCAGCTCCTCCGGTTCCTCTTCCACGTCTTCCAGGTGTGGCATCCGGGATAAGGCATCTGCTTTCCCCTTCTTGCGGCCTGCCCGATATTTGATGACAAAGTTGTAGTTAGACAGCCGGGCTATCCATCGCTGCTCCAATGCACCTAATTTTGCTGAGTCCAGGTGGGTCAACGGGTTGTTATTTATGTAGATGGTGAATTCTGCAGCTGCCAGGTAGTACTAGAAAAAAACAGTACTTCGAGTCTGGGTTTTTAATCAATTGCTACAACTGCTAATATCAATTTAAACAAGAGGACCATAGTTGATTTAGCAAAATAGGGATTCCATTTATTAAGAACAATCCACATAGTTAGAAAAGGTTATGATGAGTAATATTTCAAGGTAAAATTAAAGTGCACAGTGATGAGACAAACGAACATGCAAAGAGTTGCCTCCTCAGCAGTATAGGACTCAGCTGACAATTTGGTTATGTGGGTCTTACAGAGATATATATACACACAGACAGTTTACAGGGGTTTTACAGTTCAGTATCATACATAATGACATACATCAATGTATACATAGTGCTTAGATAACAGGGTCATACCAGGTCAAACTGATGTGCAAACAAATCTCAGGTTGGCAAACAGAGAATTATTATGTATGGTAATACTATCCTACACCCTAGGATAGAGCGCACCCTTGCCTGCAGGCACCAGTCTCTACATGTCACAGTTTCGCTATGTAACACATAACTAAATTGTCAGCTGAGTCCTATACTGCTGAGGAGGCAACTCTTTGCATGTTCGTTTGTCTCATCACTGTGCACTTTAATTTTACCTTGAAATATTACTCATCATAACCTTTTCTAACTATGTCGATTGTTCTAAATAAATGGAATCCCTATTTTGCTAAATCAACTATGGTCCTCTTGTTTAAAAAGCTGCCAGGTAGTGCTTGAAACATTCAGTTACAGCCCAAACCACTGCCAGTAGTTCTAACTTGAAGGAGCTGTAATTCTCTGGGTTTCTTTCCGTAGGCTGGAGTTTTCCTGCTTGCAAAGGCAATAACTCTTTCTTTGCCTCCTTGTTTCTGTGACAGTACTGCTCCCAGTCCCACGTTGCTGGCATCCGTGTACAGAATGAAGGGTTGATGGTAATCCAGATATGTCAGGATCTCTTCTCCTGTCAGCGCACACTTCAGCTTGTTGAAGGACTCTTCCTTCTCTTCACTCCACTGGAAAGGAGGATTACGGGTTGAAGACCTTTTTGACTGTCCTACCAGGATGACTTGCAGGGGAACTGCTAACTTCGTGAACCCTCTGATAAATCTTCAGTAATAGCCTACCAGGCCCAGGAATTGCCTCAATTCTTTCACATTAGTAGGTCTTGGCCAATCCCTTATCACAGCGTCTTTATCAGGATCCGGTGCTACTCCCTCTGAACTCAGGTACTGTACCTTTGGCTTGAGAAGGTGGCATTTGGATGACTTGATTTTCATGCCATATCCGGATAAAGCTTCGAACACTTCTGCCAGGTCTTGTAGATGTTGCTCGTACGTCTTCGAGTAGACTATGACGTCATCTAGGCACAGGAGGACAGTTTCAAAGTTCTTATGTCCTAGGCAGCTCTCCATGAGGCGTTGGAAGGTCCCGGGTGCATTGCAGAGTCCAAACGGCATACAATTGAACTCACAGAGGCCCATCGGCGTAGTAAATGCTGTCTTCTCCTTGTCAGCCTCTGCCACAGGAACTTGCCAGTACCCACTAGTCAGATCAAGGGTTAGAAAAGTAGTTAGCAGATTTTAATGCAGCTAATGACTCCTCAATCCTAGGTAATGGGTATGCATCCTTATGTGTGATGTGGTTGATCTGCCGGTGATCTATGCACATTTGTGGCGCCCCTGCGTACAGGAGTCCACAAAAAGGAACTGCAGCCAGGCAGGTAGGACAATTGTTAAACACTAACACCCCCACAGCCCACACAACCCACGTGTCAGGAGGTTACGCCCAGCCCTGAGGTTAGACACTATATGAGACCAGAGGGGTGGTGGACGAGGGTAGTGGGTTGGGCACACCAGAGGTCAGGTGACTGACAGTATATACAGTTAGGGCCAGAAATATTTGGACAGTGACACAATTTTGGCGAGTTGGCCTCTGCATGCCACCACTTTGGATTTGAAATGAAACCTCTACAACAGAATTCAAGTGCAGATTGTAACGTTTAATTTTAAGGGTTGAACAAAAATATCTGATAGAAAATGTAGGAATTGTACACATTTCTTTACAAACACTCCACATTTTAGGAGGTCAAAAGTAATTGGACAAATAAACATAACCCAAACAAAATATTTTTATTTTCAATATTTTGTTGCGAATCCTTTGGAGGCAATCACTGCCTTAAGTCTGGAACCCATGGACATCACCAAACGCTGTGTTTCCTCCTTCTTAATGCTTTGCCAGGCCTTTACAGCCGCAGCCTTCAGGTCTTGCTTGTTTGTGGGTCTTTCCGTCTTAAGTCTGGATTTCAGCAAGTGAAATGCATGCTCAATTGGGTTAAGATCTGGTGATTGACTTGGCCATTGCAGAATGTTCCACTTTTTTGCACTCATGAACTCCTGGGTAGCTTTGGCTGTATGCTTGGGGTCATTGTCCATCTGTACTATGAAGCGCCGTCCAATCAACTTTGCAGCATTTGGCTGAATCTGGGCTGAAAGTATATCCCGGTACACTTCAGAATTCATCCGGCTACTCTTGTCTGCTGTTATGTCATCAATAAACACAAGTGACCCAGTGCCATTGAAAGCCATGCATGCCCATGCCATCACGTTGCCTCCACCATGTTTTACAGAGGATGTGGTGTGCCTTGGATCATGTGCCGTTCCCTTTCTTCTCCAAACTTTTTTCTTCCCATCATTCTGGTACAGGTTGATCTTTGTCTCATCTGTCCATAGAATACTTTTCCAGAACTGAGCTGGCTTCTTGAGGTGTTTTTCAGCAAATTTAACTCTGGCCTGTCTATTTTTGGAATTGATGAATGGTTTGCATCTAGATGTGAACCCTTTGTATTTACTGTCATGGAGTCTTCTCTTTACTGTTGACTTAGAGACAGATACACCTACTTCACTGAGAGTGTTCTGGACTTCAGTTGATGTTGTGAACGGGTTCTTCTTCACCAAATAAAGTATGCGGCGATCATTCACCACTGTTGTCATCCGTGGACGCCCAGGCCTTTTAGAGTTCCCAAGCTCACCAGTCAATTCCTTTTTTCTCAGAATGTACCCAACTGTTGATTTTGCTACTCCAAGCATGTCTGCTATCTCTCTGATGGATTTTTTCTTTTTTTTCAGCCTCAGGATGTTCTGCTTCACCTCAATTGAGAGTTCCTTTGACCGCATGTTGTCTGGTCACAGCAACAGCTTCCAAATGCAAAACCACACACCTGGAATCCACCCCTGACCTTTTAACTACTTCATTGATTACAGGTTAACGAGGGAGACGCCTTCAGAGTTAATTGCAGCCCTTAGAGTCCATTGTCCAATTACTTTTGGTCCCTTGAAAAAGAGGAGGCTATGCATTACAGAGCTATGATTCCTAAACCCTTTATCCGATTTGGATGTGGAAACTCTCATATTGCAGCTGGGAGTGTGCACTTTCAGCCCATATTATATATATAATTGTATTTCTGAACATGTTTTTGTAAACAGCTAAAATAACAAAACTTGTGTCACTGTCCAAATATTTCTGGCCCTAACTGTAGAGAGGGGGAGGAGTGAAGGAAGACAGTAGGCTCTAGGTGCCGAACAGCAAAGACCTAGGAGTAGGCTGAAGTAGCTGAGATGTAAAGACAGAACGACTCACTGCCTGGAAGAGCCTAAGCCGAGGAGTGCAGACCCGTACTGAGCCAGTGTGAGCCAGATGGGGGGGAAAGCCCGTCCGACGCTGAAACCACCAGGAGTGTGAGAGAGACAGAGAGGGACGGTGGAACCCGTGCCCTAGACAGCAGCTGAAGCAACCTGTTGCAGGTGGAGAAGCCCTCCTAGAATATTGGAAGGAACACAGAGAAGGAGCCTGGCAGAGCATCATGCTAGAGGACTGTTGGAGGCTGGGCTAAAGCAGAGTGTCAGCTCTGAAGGGGACCGACGATTTACCCGGTATCCCCAGATTCACTGACGGGGAGCTTCAGTTTCAGACTGGAGTTCCTAACCCAAAGGACAGGCAGCTAAGTGACGCACTAGGACTCACAGAAGCCCGAGTCACCGCCATACTGTCCAGCGTTCACACACACCCGTGTAAGGAAGAGAAGTCATAGCCCGGAAAGGTACACTAAAAGATTGTGTGAGGGGTCACAGGAGGAAGGAGCCTGGCTGCAGGAGAGAAGGGAACCCGGAAAGGGAGTAGAGAACAACCGTGTGCTAACAACTGTGAATGACCTGTAACTTGCTTGAAAGACCTTAAGTAAAGCCTTGGAAACCCTGAACTGCCTCTTGCCTGCTTCCATCTGCAGACCCTTTCTCCCATACAGGCTTGCACCAAGAAAACCTCAACCTGCAGAGCCACAGCCTGTCAGCACCAACGCTGAGGAGAGATCCCTGCAGTGTCTGCAAGTAAGTGTGCTCCAATTACACCAAATAGAGACTGCTGAGACCCAAATTACAGTTCCCCTCACCGCACAATGAATGAGAGACACCTTAAGAAGTTTAAAAGCTTTATTGAAAACCAAACAAAACAGATGACTCTACGTGGGCAAAATGGACGTTCACTATCTAAGGGAGGCTGACGGGAATGTTAACTACACACTACAGGGGGTGGATTGTTATTTTGGGCCGCAGCTCTTTGAATATAATTTCTTAAAGGCGTATCAGCCTAGCAAGGCGTAACAGCCTTAAAAACCCGGCCTAGCGGCCTTGTGAGGCATATCAGCCTTGGATCTTGGGATGAGGCAAAACCCGATGCCCAGGCCGTCCTAGACGGGCTGACGCCCTGTAGGAGGGGCGTCCGAGGCCTAGGCCGTCCTGGACGGGTTGAATTTTACCAACTCCCTCTTCCACCGGCCAAGGAGCTGCTCTAAGCAGAGCCAGAGCTGCGACCCCCCCGCACGTGCTTCAAGGCTTCCTCCACCCCATCTTGAATATCCGACAGGAAGATGTCCAAACCTATCTCGTTTAGGCTGCCTCCGTCTGACCTTAAGAAAACATTTGCCTCCTTTTGTATGATGTTATGGGGAACCACCACACCATTCCTGGCCGCCACCCATTGGGCAATACGTGTATTAACGTGTCTCCTGGAGCGTTCCACCGCTGTCGGGTTTTTTGCCCTTACCCACGTAATCCTGGGCAGCATGGCGGACCATACTCAGGGGCTGACTGGCGACGCAAATCCTGGGTGGCAAAGTTTTTCCGGCAGCCCTTGGGTGAGGACCGGGTTGCTGTCGGAAATTATCGGCGGCCCATCTCGGTCCCTCTCCAGCCGGGCCCATATTTGGAGTTCCTGCGCCCTAGGCACTGTCAGCGGTGCCCCCCCATCGTGCCACGCCCCCCTGCAGACGGAGGGGTAGCTAAAGGCTAAAGGGAGCCTAGGAGGTTCCCATTATGGTTGGAGTAGATGGTTGCTAGTTGACCGCCACCATGTCACATCAGCAAGGAGGTGGCAGTCATGTTTTGGGTCGTAATCATGTGGAGAGAGCTAGTTTGCCCCTATAGGGTCCATGAAGGCGTGAAAAGGACCACGGCAAAGTATATATACTGTTAGACTGACCACTTTTTTTCTTTGTACAAAATCATCCCCATGCATGACAATGCACCATCTCTTGGTACAGAGCATAGCCCTGAGTAATTGGCTGCTATGGACATAAAAGTAGAGAAAACCATGGTGTGGCTACCAGTCTCCCCTGATCTCAACCCTATTGAGAAACTTAGAAGTACCATTAAGCAAAAAAAATCTAAGATGCTGTAAGACCTTAACCATCAAACCAGCAGCTCTGGGAGTCAATTCTGACATCCTGCAAACAAATGCAATCTTAAAACATCCAAAACCTGACAAGTTCAATAAATGCAATATTTGTGAAGGTGATATCAAAGAAAGGTGATATACAATATGAGACATACTGGTAGGATGCTTACATTGTGAGCCCCAATGGGGACAGTGTTGATGATGTATGTAAAGTGCTGTGGAGTTCATAGTGTAATATAAATGTAAAAAAAATATTTCTTCATATGTCGTCACAATACCGGGATCTGAGGATCTTCTATTTCGAGGTCAGGGGCTCTCTGATGCCATGTTGCTGCCTGTCTCGCTGTCTTCCTCTTTTGACACTGAAGTGCGGTGGACAAGAGAGCATTAACTGGTTAATAACAAGAAGTATGGAGTGTGTACTAACTGAGCCATAAACACCCCCATACCATGTCCCGCAGACATTGTAGGATTACTATATGGATTTTATTATTAGGGCACGGACACACTGGCGTGAATCTCGGATAAGTGCAATGTGTGATTTTATCGCAGTGCAGTCAGTTAATCAACGTCTGAAACACATTGGCGAGTGTCGGACGCTTTTTTCTCATCCAGATTCTGGATGGGAAAAAAGTCACAACATGCTGCGACAGTCTGCGATTCATGCGCGAGACTCACCAATGCAAGTCTATGAGTCCGACAAAATCATGGACCGCACACTGACAGCACACGGACCATCCGAGAGGCATCAGTTTTTTTCACTGATACATTCTCATTCTTCAGCTGAGACAACTGTAAAATGCTCCTGTAAATAGCAGTAATAGCTGCTGAGAAACAAAACAGATTGCACATGGATGTGATCTAAGAAAACTGTCGGACACTCACACAGCATTTGGATGTCACAGTGCCAGCCACACAGACAGCCCGCCACAGCCACACACAGAGCCACAGCCACACAAAAACAGTCAGCCACATAGACAGCCAGCCACATAGACAGCCCGCCACAGCCACACACAGAGTCACAACCACACAAAAACAGTTAGCCATATAGACAGCTACACAGACGCAGAGAGCCACACAGAGAGACACAGCCACATAGACAGCCACACACAGCCAAAGCCAGCCACACACAGAGCCACAGCCAGCAACATAGACAGCCATAGCCAGCCACACACAGGCACACACAGACACAGCCAGCCAAATACAGACACAGCCAGCTACACACACAATATCAGCCACATACATACAGCCACACACATACAGCCACACACATAGCTAGCTACACACATAGCTAGCCACACACATAGCTAGCCACACAAACACAGCCACACACAGCCAAAGCTAGCCAGCCAGCCACACATACAGCCACACACATACAGCCAGCCACGCATACACACACAGCCAGATTGAATACACATGCAGCCAGCCAGGCAAACACACATGCAGACACACACACATGCAGCCATACACACAGACATGGAGGCAGACACACACATGCAGCCAGAGGCACACATTAACATGCAGCCAGACACACAAGCAGCCAGAGACACACTCACACAGCTGGAGACACACACACACACACACACATGAAGCCACACACACACACACATGCAGCCAGAGACACACACATGCAGCCAGAGACACACACACACACATGCAGTCAGAGACACACACATGCAGCCAGAGACACACACACACACATGCAGTCAGAGACACACACATGCAGCCAGAGACACACACACTGCCAGAGACACACACTTGCAGTCAACGACACACACACATGCAGCCAGCGACACACACACATGCAGCCGGAGACACACACACACAGCCAGAGACACACACACATGCAGTCAACGACACACACACATGTAGCCAGAGACACACACACACATGCAGCCAGAGACAGGCACACACACACATGTAGCCAGAGACACACACATGCAGCCAGAGACACATATACATGCAGACAGACACAGACATGGAGCTTGAGACACACATACATGCAGACAGACACAGACATGGAGCCAGAGACACACATGCAGCCAGAGGTACACACTAACATGCAGACACACATGCAGCCAGGGACACACACATGCAGCTGGAGACACACACAAACATACACATGCATGCAGAGGCTTGTACACACATATGCAGCCAGACACACACGCACCCAGAAACAGACACACACATGCATGCAGCTAGAGACACACACACATGCATGTAGAGACACACATACACACACACACACACACATGCATCCAGAGACACACACACGTGTCCAGAGACACACACATGGAGGCAGAGACACACCCACACACATGCAGCCAGAGACAGACACATGCAGCCAGAGGCACACACTAACATGCAGCCAGACACACATGCAGACAGAGACACACACATGCAGCTGGAGACACACACAAACACACACATGCATCCAGAGACTTAGGGTAGGGTCACATTGGAAAGCTAAATTGCATTCACCGCATCCGGATCCGGATGCGGTGAACGCAATGCCGGGCACACACAGTTTTTGTCAAAACTGTGTGCAGAATACCGCACTGCGGTCACCGGATGGCTCAGGATGTGTAATCCTGAGCCATCCGGTAACTGCAGAGTTTGCGGTTCCTGGCTCAGCAAACCTAGGAAAGAGTTAAATTGATTAGTACAGTACTGTTTGAGGTCTGTAGGGGGGCTTAGACCCCCCTACAGACCGGCCGCCCACTTCGGTGGGCTCCTAATACAATATTCCCGATGCCACGGGCTCCTCCGAGCCCGTGCAAGACCCCACACACCCCCAGCCCCCCGAATTACTATACAGGGGTGCCTGCACCCCTCTGTTATCCTTATTCCTGTTTTGGGGGCAAATGATATATTAAAGACATGGTTAAAGGACATATTTACGTGTGTTCTCCTCCAATGTTGTGACGAATCCATGGGCGGGGCTGTATGCGGCAGCCTCCGCCCCCTCATTTGTTATGGCCGCCCCCTCTGTGCCTCAGCCATTGATAAGAGGCCGGCCGCGTCATGAAGGGGCGGGGCGAACCACGTCACACCGTGCGCCCCGCCCCTTCATGACGCGGCCGGCCTCTTATCAATGGCTGAGGCACAGAGGGGGCGGCCATAACAAATGAGGGGGCGGAGGCTGCCGCATACAGCCCCGCCCATGGATTCGTCACAACATTGGAGGAGAACACACGTAAATATGTCCTTTAACCATGTCTTTAATATATCATTTGCCCCCAAAACAGGAATAAGGATAACAGAGGGGTGCAGGCACCCCTGTATAGTCATTCGGGGGGCTGGGGGTGTGTGGGGTCTTGCACGGGCTCGGAGGAGACCGTGGCATCGGGAATATTGTATTAGGAGCCCACCGAAGTGGGCGGCCGGTCTGTAGGGGGGTCTAAGCCCCCCTACAGACCTCAAACAGTACTGTACTAATCAATTTAACTCTTTCCTAGGTTTGCTGAGCCGGGAACCGCAAACTCTGCAGTTACCGGATGGCTCAGGATTACACATCCTGAGCCATCCGGTGACCGCAGTGCGGTCACGGCAAACGCTGCGAAAACTGCTGCCTGCATGATTTTAAACGCAGGCAGCAGTGCCGGATCCGGCCACCGGATGGCTTGTGAAGCCATCCGGTGTTTTGCATAGGCTCCTATGAGGAGCGTTTCCTGGTCCGGTTTTGAGCTTTTTTAAAGTTCAAAACCGGATCAGGATTCTAAATTAAAAACGCTGATGTGACCCTAGCCTTACACACACACATGCAGCAAGACACACAATCACAGCCAGCCATGCATGAACATGGGCAAGTTTTATATGGAGGAGCAGCACACATTGCTCACCTCATGGCTGGTGGTGTCCCATTTAGCTCTTCTCCGCGGCAGGAATGTAATGTAGCCAGGCGCGCTGCATCACAGCTTGCAGATATGGCCACACTCAGACCCCTTCTGTTAGCAGTGACGCGGCCGGTACTGTTCACAAACAGGATAAGGTGCCGTGGGTTCACAAGGTTCACTGCCTGCGTGCTGACGTAGCACGCAGGCTACACACCGCTCTGAACCCTCCCTCCTCCCTGGCGCAGTGGCGCAGGCGCCCTCTCCACTCCCTGCATCCCACAGGCCAGCCGGGTGGCTGCCATGACAACCCGCTGCTGCCGGAAGCCCGGACTGGCCCGGCGGTGGCGCAGCCCAGTGCAGAGCTGAGAGCTCTCTCAGCTCTTCTTAGAGGTGAGTGCGGCTGCGGCGGCGGCTGCGGGCGGCCGAGCCGACAGACGGCCGCCCGCTAGCACTGACAACAGTCAGTGGCTTAATCGCGACCGGCGTCCCGCCAGTTGCCTGGACAACGCAGCCCTGCTTGCTGCGATATGAAGCCCGGGCGCGGCGGTCCCACTGCGGCCGCACCGCGCTGACAGCCGCTCAGTTCATCTGATGATGATCCTTTCACTATTCAGGGCGGCTGTCGGCAGTACCGGGCGGCCCTGAACTGTCATATACCGGCGGCCCGGAGGGCAGTTGCCCCCCAGGAACCCGGGCCAGTCCGCCCCTGACCATACTATCACTACCTGGTTGAAGAAAAGATCCAACCTTTCCAAATCTATCTTCATGATTGCCAGCAGCTCCTGGATCCTCATGGACACCAACTCGTCGCTTCCAGCATGTATCACTAGGATTACTGAGCCCGTTGCTACCTTGGAAATGGCGACTGCCTCTGGGAGCACCTGTGCCCATGCAAAGTCTATTGCCGTCCTCCAATGGATATCATGTTCCGAGAAACCGAGGTTTTCCCCTCCCGGCTTCTTTTCCGCCGCCCGTTTGGCTGCCCATAGCAGATGTGATTGGCCCAGAATCCAGACCGATGATCTGCCAGTGCCTGCAAGAAAAATTATACTTCGCCGTTAACGGCGGGGGGGGGGAGGGGGGTAAAAGGAGGAGGAAGATAGTGAGGAAGATAGGCATTAAGCCGGGGCCCAAAGTGAAGGGAAGAGAGGGGGGAAGAGGAGACTGGAAACGGGAAGCAAGTGAAGGTAGGAGGAGCGTAAGAGGAGAAGAGTTGAACGTAGCTGAGTTTGGAGAAGGGATTGGGGTGTTGCGTCTTTGCGGGGAGTACCCGACCAATATCCTCCTCACAGTAAGTCTGGTCGTACATACCGGAAAAAGGAGTCTGACTTCCATCTTCCCACCTGCTGTATCTCGTGATTCGAGAAACCCGCTCTAGCTGCTTCCGTTGCTGCTCCAATCCGAAAGGAATGTGTTCCATACTGTTTTGGTTGGAGACCCGCTTTCTCTAGCGAGACTTTCAGCAGAGCGGCAAACTGACCAACTGTAAGTGGAGAACCGTCTGCATGCTCGAAAAAACATACCTGGGGAGTGCGGGAAGCGCGATATTGCTGAATGGCCTCCACGGGGCATAATGGCCCTCTAGATGGGAAGATGTGGAACCATACACCTAGACTTGCTTGGTCCGTTTTGGACCGCCTAATGCGAATTCTAACCCCTTCGCTGCAAGTGATTACATCGTCATGACGTAAGCCCCCTAGGCGGTGACCCGATTTGCTGACTAGCTCACTGACGCGTAGCGCTCCAAAGAACGCCACTGCGAAAGCTGCTGAAACCAGCAAAACTTCATGGTGACTATAGCAAATGTTGGGCAAATTAGCTACCAAATCTGTGAGAAGAGTGTAGGAGATGGGCCTTCTGCTGTCCACTTGACTGCGCTCTCTCTTCCAGCCTTTAATGGCTTGCGCGAAGAGGAAAGACTTAGTGATATCTGGCCAGCCACGTAGCCTGAAGTGAAAGGCTAAGCCCGCTAGGCGTTGTTGTGCTACTGTGCCTGAGCTACCGCTTCTGTGCAATTTTGTGAGGTAGCGCGCTACTGACTGTCCTAGAAAACTGGGTGATACCTGTTGTGAGAGCGTTGGCACCATCTCGGACCACTCCTTCCACGCCTTACCGTATGACCGCCAGGTGGCTGGGGCCAAAGATGCCTGCACCAGTGATATCAATGCTTCTCCGCCAGCTCCCACAGAAACGCCGGGCATTCCTGGCCCTTGCGGCTCGCCTCTGGACGCAGTCTCCTGAATCTCTGAAAATCAAAACGAGACAAAGCATCAGCTGCGTTATTGTCAACCCCCGGCACATGCCGTGCTCTGAACCAAATGTTGTGCTGTAGGCACCGGAGCACGATAAAACGGAGCAAGTTGATGACTGGCGGGGAAGAGGATGCCAGGTGATTGATCGCGTGGACCACGCTGAGGTTGTCCGTCCAAAAGCAGATTCTTTTGTTGGCCAAAAGATCAGCCCACAATGCCGCGGCCACCGCTATTGGGAATAATTCCAGGAGGGTGAGGTTCCTTGTCCACCCGCCTGTATGCCAGTTACCTGGCCATCGGCTGGCACACCATTCGTTGCCTAGGAAGACTCCGAAACCGTGGGCACCGGCTGCATCTGAGTGCAGCGCTATATCACCGCCCGACACCTCTGGTTCCTGGAAACACGTGTGACCATTGTAGTTCATGAGGAAAGCCTTCCAGACTTTTAAATCTTCTTTCAGCGGTCTCGTGATCCGTATTCTATGGTGACCGATGACCATGCCCCTGGTGGATAAGGACAATCTGCGAGAAAAAACTCTACCCATAGGCATGACCCTGCATGCGAAAGCCAACAATCCTAGTAGTGATTGCATTTGTGACAGTGTGACCTTCTGGGCAGCCAGAAAACCATCGATTAGGGCTGTGGTTTTAGTGATCTTGGCGTGCGGCAGGCGGAACACCATTTCCGTGGTGTCAATTTCTATGCCCAGAAATGACAACACTGTCACCAGCCCTTCCGTTTTACCGGGGGATAGTGGCACTCCGAAATTTGTCGCTAAAGCCTGAAAGGCGCGCAGCGCATTGGCGCATGTTTCAGACTGAGCGGGACCCACAAATAAGAAATCGTCCAGGTAGTGAGTAATTGACTTAATACCGGACCATTTCTTCGTCACCCATTCCAGAAATGTACTGAAGAGTTCAAAGAGCGAGCAGGAAATGGAGCAACCCATCGGTAAGCACATGTCGTAGAAAAATTGATTTTCTACTGTGCACCCTAGTAGATGGTGACATTCCGGGTGCACTGGTAGCAATTCGAAAGGCTGACTCTATGTCCGATTTTGCCAAGAGAGCTCCTTTTCCCGCCTCCCTCACCAAATCGACTGCTTTTTCGAATGTAACGTAAGATACCGCCGTAACCTTGGCTGGTATGTCATCGTTGATGGATCTCCCGTGAGGGAAAGAGAGGTGGTGTATTAGTCTATACTCACCTGGCTCCTTTTTTGGTACCAAACCCAGGGGTGAGACTTTGAGGTTGGGAAAAGGGGGGCTTTTGAATGGGCCGGCCATGCGGCCTAGCGCCACTTCTTTTTGCATTTTCTTTGAGAGAATCTCGGGGTGCTCTTTGGCCGATCTGAGGTTGGGAGCATACCTTGGTAATGCGGATGGGGTGAAAGGAATGAAAAACCCGTTGCAGAAACCGTTTAGTAGGGTTTCAGCCGCGGCTCTATTGGGATACCTTTTTAACCATGGCGCCATCTTTGCTGCGCTCACCGGAGTCCTTGTGCACTCTGGAGAATTTCTGTAGGGCTCGGAGGGCACCCTGTCGCATTTTGCAATGCTGTGATTTCCCCCGCAAGAGGCGCAGTCATGTCTGTATTTACACAGACCTTGAAATTTGCAGTATCCCTGGTTGAATTGCCAACAGCTGCCTGGGATGCGCGGTCTGTCGCTGGAATGAGCTTTGATGTATTTGTGGCCCCAAGAAAGGACTGCGCGGCCCTGGGAGCGGTTATCAATCTCAGCCATGGGTCCGTGGCTTTTTTGGCCCAACCCAAATGTGGGCTTTCAGCAAGCTGTTGCCTGAACTCCTCATCATATTTCCACCACGCCGAGCCTCCATATGTTTTGTATGAGTGGTATATGGTCTCACCATATGTGAACAGCTGGGAGCAGCGCTCTGGGTGTTTTTGCCCCATAACGGCCCCCAAGATGTAAAAGTCTTGGGTCCAATTACCTATGGTTTTAGCAACCTTAGGTTTGTGATTAGAAACGCGTGCAGCGTTCTGAGGGGTTTCTCTTTCTAAAGTGGCATGCTCGGGCTTCAACAGGACCAGATGTCAACATAGTCGTTAGCCCAAATCTTCTGCCTGACTTCAACTGCCAAGTGAGCCCCTGGACTGGGTATCTTGTGAAAACCCTCGTCTATATACTCCCGCTCCGCCGGGAGTGCACTGCTGAGGGAAAGGGAATTTGAACTGAGAGACCTTTCCCGTGAACTATATTGGGACCCCTTAACCCACGAGCTCGTGAAGAGCGACTTACCCCAAGATCTTGATGACCGCGCTGGAGATGCTGGTGTCCTGTCCGAGCGTCTGCTTGGGGACCGGTGTTCGTTCCGCAGGGTCGTGGGCGAGCCTGGCAACGATCTTCTGCTCCTTTTAGTTGCTCGCGGGTCCGTGCAGTCTTCCTTGAAGTGGTGCCTGCGCCTGCCGTGCCCGTGTAGCTTGATGCCCTTGAGGATGGCGGCCGTCGGCTGCTAGAACTATACCATCCCCGCTGCCATTCCATCACCCCCGGAGGTTCTGCAGCAGCGGCGGCCCCATCGCTGGCCGCACCAAGTGGGTGGCGTCACCCGTGACATATCCCCTGTAAATATTCCCCCTTTTATTGTGCTGAGCCAGGGACACGGTCCGGACCAGGCCACCAGTGACATCCTCAGCAGCAGATCGGTCCGGTACCGAGTACCCCACGTCCCTTGGGGCTCCACACATTCTCATGGTCCTGTCCTTTGTAACCACACTAAAGGTGCTGCCCAGGCGCTTCAACTGTCTCTTATTACCCCTGCAGATTTCATTTCTCTGAGCATGTCTTTGGTGGTTTGGTAGTGAGCTGGTGGTAAGGATCTATACCTCTCTTTTATAGGCTGATGGTTACCTGAGGGTATAGTGTGCTCTACCCCTTTAATTTGCCCAAAGTCCAACGGGTGTTTGCTGAATATCTGCTCATATTCTTTTACTACCCGGTATACTCCATGCTTGTGACGGGGAGGTGTAGAACTGGTACCCACATGTAGCTTTTGGCACCAATCCTCCATCTTCTCCTCTGAGCCATTGTCATCCACCTGACTTGACAGGTTCAAGGGCTCAACATCTGTGATGGCATTGTTATCAACCGTGTACAACTTAGCCATGGTAGCATACTTTGGTAATGTGATCTCATCCTCTCCGCAGTTTAATAGGCGTAATGGCACTCTAGCTGTGAGTATGGTGGGTCTGCTGTCTGAGTACACGGGTTCTACCAGGGCTTGATAGTCTTGCCCTTTAATGCCTATTGCGGCTCTACACCAGACCAACATTTCAGTTTTGGGAGATATCACAATGGGTATCAGATCACTTACTCTTACACTGCCGATCTCACCTCCGGAGATTTCTTCCTGTTGTTTCATCATCAGGGCTTTTATTTCCTTGTGCAGAAGCCTCTGCTGTCGGGTTCTGGCAGTCTCGGCGATCTGCTGTAAGACAGTAATTACCTCGCAAAAACACTTTTCAATTACATTTATTCCTAGTAACATTACTGGTTCACGTTCTCGCCAGTCAACATCTACAATTATAATACCCTGGTTCTACAATTCTACCTTCCCAATCTGAATGGTCATTTCTCTGAACCCAACTTGTGGTATTAGTTCACCATTGCTAGTCTATAAGTTCACTACAATGTCAGTTGGAGCACTATTAATGTCTGAATCAGCCCAGTACCTTTTGTATAGAACATGTGGAATTCATGTTATCTGGGAACCGGTATCCAACAAGGTACTAAAGGGGATGCCATCCAACACGATAGGGATGACCGAACGTCCTCCCACGAATATGTCATACCACCCTGAGAATTTACTCCTGAGAAGCGGCCCACCTGCCCAGGGAATCCTCGTTTAAAGCACATTCCTGGGCAAGTGACCTGGCTCCTTGCAACGGCGGCAAATGATAGCGGTCGCTGGGTCATCCTCTCGTCGCTTGGTACCTCCTGGGCCTCATCCATGGGACATCCTCCTTGCTGGTCACCAACTTGATCTTGGGTGCAGGCTTGGATCCTCAAAGCTCCTCGACTTTAGCCATAGAGTTAATGGTGTCCGTCAGGGCATCTAGCTTTTGGTTGAGGGCCTCATTAGAGATAGGCTCTCTATGTTCAGCAGCAGTCTCTGACATGGCCGATGTCGCTGATACTCCTGGCTGCTGAGGTGCGGCTGTGCGGCCTTGGGTGAAATTCAGATCCGGGGCTCCTCTACCTGCTGCAGACGGATGGCTCTATCTTTTAACTCAGCAAATGTCATTTCAGGATTTTGAATAATCATCATACTCAGCTGTCCTCTGTGAGAAGGGGATAAGAGGCCCTCTATGAACTGGTCAATTAGCATTTTATCAGCTCCCGGGGCTAAGACAGGTTCTGCTAGTTTAAGTGCTTTGAGCGCTTCCTGCAAGTTTCAGGCATAGTCTCTGGCACTCTCCTTGGGCTTTTGCTGACATTCAAAGAACCTCATTTTAGCCCGGGTGTCAGCACTGGATTTGAATGCTGCTTTTAGTCCAGCTACAAGATGCTCTACAGTGTCCTTATCTGTGTCCAGCCAGGGCGCTATTTCCCGCCGCGCATTGTCAGTTAATTGTCCAATAATCATGCCGACATGCTGGGCTTCAGTTAGGGGAACATCACATAGTAGACTTGTATTTTAGTAATAAAGTCATTAAAGGTACCTTTACACGCCGCCACGGCAGGCTGGATACATCCCGCTACTTCACGTGCACGAGCACGCTCAAACGGCTACAAACGGTCAACGCACCCTCTTTACACGCCGCCACAAGGTGCGCTACGCCACGCTACATCTATAGCTAGCTACATCACCGGGTGTCTCAAGTAGCCAGCTGTAGCTCATTTACACACCGCTATAACCAGCTACTATGGGCGGACCTGGTGCAGCAGGGACAGCACATAGGCGTGCCACAATTGAGAGTACGAGCCGTCCGTACGCTGATAGGACGAAGCAATAACATCCTGATTGGGCAGGCATCGCAGGAGGCTGATTAATACAGCACGCTCGAGCGATTGTGCAGTGTGACTCGTCAGCTCCTTAAATATGCCTCCCTATGCAGCGACTACCAATCGTCATGCAGCAGCTTCCACCAATGATCGCACATGGGGCGTGGTAACACGGAGCCAGGGTCACGCCTTAGCTACATTGCAGCTACATCGCAGGGTGTCCAGAGTTCCCTTCCGTTGCTTCTTTACACGCCGATACAGCTCGCTACCATCGGCGATATAGCCATCTGTTTTCGAGCAGAGCCCATAAACAGATGTATCTGTCGCCGGCTGTAGCGTCGCGTCTTCAGACGCCGCTACGACGGGCTACATTGACGCTACAAGCTACATTTGTAGCCTGTAGCGGGATGTATCCAGCCTGCCGTGGCGGCGTGTAAAGGTACCCTAAGGGTGTTAGGCTCACCGAAGAATTGGGGCAGCCACATTGCTCCTGGAGTATACTGCATCAGGAACGGCATGATAGGTGCTGCTCCTTGCGCCGCAGCACCGCTGGGTGCTCCTCTATTATCTGGTGCTGGGATTTTGCCGGCTGCTCTGCCTCTGCTCGGCGCCACTGGTTTTCCGTGGTGCGACATCTTGTGCCCCCTTAGTTAAGGTTGACCCTGCTGTCTTCTGCTTCCTTCTGGATGTCTTCTAAAGGTTCTGCAGTTCATCAGAAATTCTCTTCCCCTCTGGATGTCATCAGCACCAGGGAGGATGCTGGCTTCGCGCCTTTGCAGGATACCGCCCACAATAACACGTCCCCTTTCTTCCCACGCATTGCGTGCTTTGCAATGGCGGAGTTTCAAAATTACAGTTCTTGTAGCGCAGTTCGAAACAGTTTTTCACACAAATCATGGCACACAATGCCCGGTTTACTGGGCACAGTACATCCTGTTCGTCACTCCAAGTTGTGGAGCCCAGTGGGACGGGGTACTTGGTACCGGACCGGGGTACTGCTGGGGATATCACTGCGGTCTTGGTCCGGACTGTATCCCGGGTTCCGCAAGTAAATGGGGGGATATATATTTACAGGGGAGTTTGTCGTATTCCGGCGTTTACTGTGCTGCGTGTTTCAGTCACAGTTTCGGATCCGGTATCCAGTCTCTGAGCTCCTCCGGGGCGAGTTATGAGGTAACTCAGTCTCCCAGGAGTGTTCCTCTGTTTCTTGCACTCCTTCCCTCAGACCCTGGCTAGGCCTGGAAATTGAGTAGCAGACTGTGGGGAGGCCTGATGCAGCCCCTTTACACCACAATCTCTCTCCTCAGTTCTCCCGGGAACTGAACTAACTACTTCCTCTTGACACCAGAATATATAGGGAAGCTGCTTTAGCTCCCCCTTCTGGCCTAGAGGTGCTAGTGCAGTGTCAGGTGTTGTATGGGGAGTTAACCCTTGGTGATGTTACTGTGGCACATTAACCCTTGGGGTGCCACAGATTGAACCGTCTTCTCCTTTTGGGTAAGGGTTGGAGCACAGTATAGATACTCTGCTCCTCCTTGATGGTCACGTTAGAGGGTTTTCCTGCATTGCAGGTCTTGGTGCCGGGACTCCGGCAGTGATTTATGTGCACTATTTTCACATTGGCTATCGTGCCTTATCGAGAGTAAGTTATGTCTACACATATTGGCTGTGACTGACCTCCATCCAATAAATGTGTTGGAATAAATGTGTTTGCCATTTTTGACATGGTACTGGGGTGTGGGCGATTGTTTCTGGGGTCTCTGCAGTCTTGCAGTCAAAGTAATCTGGATAACGTTCTTCAGCTTCAAAAAATTCATGGATGCTTTACTTATACTGTACATACTGTCCTGGAATTTCTAGTTATGTTGGCAGCTCAGCATGATATACCAGTACAGGGCAGTGCCAGCCAGTGATGTACCAATATGGGGCAGGGCCGGACAGGATGAGCACAGACACCTGTATATACAGGAAAATCACTCTTCTCTCACTCACCATCCACATCTAACAACTGCAGGGCCTCATCCCCGGTAAGTGCCTCATTCCCCTGTAAGTGCCTCATCCCCGGTAAGTGCCTCATCCCCGGTAAGTGCCTCATCCCCGGTAAGTGCCTCATCCCCGGTAAGTGCCTCATCCCCCTGTAAGTGCCTCATTCTCCTGTAAGTGCCTCATCCCCCTGTAAGTGCCTCATCCCCCTGTAAGTGCCTCATCCCCGGTAAGTGCCTCATCCCCGGTAAGTGCCTCATCCCCCTGTAAGTGCCTCATCCCCCTGTAAGTGCCTCATCCCCGGTAAGTGCCTCATTCCCCTGTAAGTGCCTCATCCCCGGTAAGTGCCTCATTCCCCTGTAAGTGCCTCATCCCCGGTAAGTGCCTCATTCCCCTGTAAGTGCCTCATCCCCGGTAAGTGCCTCATTCCCCTGTAAGTGCCTCATCCCCGGTAAGTGCCTCATCCCCGGTAAGTGCCTCATCCCCCTTTAAGTGCCTCATCCCCCTGTAAGTGCCTCATCCCCCTGTAAGTGCCTCATCCCCCTGTAAGTGCCTCATCCCCCTTTAAGTGCCTCATCCCCCTGTAAGTGCCTCATCCCCCTGTAAGTGCCTCATCCCCCTGTAAGTGCCTCATCCCCCTTTAAGTGCCTCATCCCCCTGTAAGTGCCTCATCCCCTGTAAGTGCCTCATCCCCCTGTAAGTGCCTCATTCCCTGTAAGTGCCTCATTCCAGGTAAATGCCTCATATCTCAATGTCTGCAGATCTGCACGATCCTCAGTCATAGTCAAGACCTGTGCCCTTTAGTCCTTGTATACTGTATATCCCCTCCTGTCCTATATACAGCTATACTTTCTCCTATTGTCCAATACACTATTGTCTCTCCTCGGCTCTTGTACACTCTCTATACTCTCCTCTGCTCTTGTACGCTGTCTATACTCTCTCCTCTGCTCTTGTACGCTGTCTATACTCTCTCCTCTGCTCTTGTACGCTGTCTATACTCTCCTCTGCTCTTGTACATTGTCTATACTCTCCTCTGCTCTTGTACACTCTCTATACCCTCCTCTGCTCTTGTACACTGTCTATACTCTCTTCTCCGCTCTTGTACGCTGTCTATACTCTCTCCTCTGCTCTTGTACGCTGTCTATACTCTCTCCTGTGCTCTTGTACGCTGTCTATACTCTCTCCTCTGCTCTTGTACGCTGTCTATACTCTCTCCTCTGCTCTTGTACGCTGTCTATTCTCTCTCCTCTGCTCTTGTACGCTGTCTATACTCTCTCCTCTGCTCTTGTACGCTGTCTATACTCTCCTCTGCTCTTGTACGCTGTCTATACTCTCCTCTGCTCTTGTACACTTCTATACTCTCTCCTCTGCTCTTGTACGCTGTCTATCTCTCCTCTCTCTTGTACTGATTCTGTTATCTCTCTCCTCTGCTCTGTACGCTGTCTATACTCTCTCCTCTGCCTTGTACGCTGTCTATACTCTTCCTCTGCTCTTGTACCTGTCTATACTCTCTCCTCTGCTCTGTACGCTGTCTATACTCTCTCCTCTGCTCTTGTACCTGTCTATACTTCTCCTCGCTCTTGTACGCTGTCTATACTCTCTCCTCTGCTTGTACCTGTCTATACTCTCTCTCTGCTCTTGTACGCTGTCTATACTCTCTCCTCTGCTCTTGTACCTGTCTATACTCTCTCCTCTGCTCTTGTACGCTGTCTATACTCTCTCCTCTGCTCTTGTACGCTGTCTATACTCTCTCCTCTGCTCTTGTACCTGTCTATACTCTCTCCTTCTGACTCTTGTACGACTGTCTATACTCTCTCCTCTGCTCTTGTACGCTGTCTATACTCTCTTCTCCTGCTCTTGTACGCTGTCTATATCTCTCCTCTGCTCTTGTACCTGTCTATACTCTCTCCTCTGCTCTTGTACGCTGTCTATACTCTCTCTCTGCTCTTGTACTGTCTATACTCTCCTCTGCTCTTGTACGCTGCTCTATACTCTCTCCTCTGCTCTTGTACGCTGTCTATACTCTCTCCTTGCTCTTGTACGCTGTCTATATACTCTCTCCTCTGCTCTTGTACGCTGTCTATACTCTCTCCTCTGCTCTTGTACGCTGTCTACTCATCTCTTCCTCTGCTCTTGTACTGCTGTCTATACCTCTTCCTCTTGTACCTGTCTATATCTCTCCCCTCTTGTACGCTGTCTATACTCTCTCCTCTGCTCTTGTACGCTGTCTATACTCTCTCCTCTGCTCTTGTACCCTGTCTATACTCTCTCCTCTGCTCTTGTCGCTGTCTATCTCTCTCCTCTGCCTTGTACGCTGTCTATACTCTCCTCTGCTCTTGTACGCTGTCTATATCTCCTCTGCTCTTGTACCTGTCTATACTTCTCCTCTGCTTGTCCTGTCTATATCTCTCCTCTGCTCTTGTACGCTGTCTTACCTCTCCTCTGCTCTTGTACACTGTCTATACTCTCTCCCTGCTCTTGTACGCTGTCTATACTCTCTCCTTGCCTTGTACCTTCTTACTCTCTCCTCTGCTCTTACGCTGTCTATACTCTCTCCTCTGCTCTTGTACGCTGTCTATACTCTCTCTCGCTCTTGTACGCTGTCTATACTCCTCCTCTGCTCTTGTACGCTGTCTATACTCTCTCCTCTGCTCTTGTACGCTGTCTATACTCTCTTCTTGCTCTTGTACACTGTTCTATACTCTCTTCTCTGCTCTTGTACCTGTCTATACTCCTCCTCTGCTCTTGTACCTGTCTATACTCTCTCTCTGCTTTGTACGCTGTCTATACTCTCTCCTCTGCTCTTGTACGCTGTCTATACTTCTCCTCTGCTCTTGTACGCTGTCTATACTCTCTCCTCTGCTCTTGTACGCTGTCTATATCTTTCTCTCCTTCTATACTCTCCTTCGCTCTTGTACGCTGTCTATACTCTCTCCTCTGCTCTTGTACGCTGTCTATACTCTCTCCTTGCTCTTGTACGCTGTCTATACTCTCTCCTCTGCTCTTGTACGCTGTCTATACTCTCTCCTCTGCTCTTGTACCTGTCTATACTCTCCTTGCTCTTGTACCTGTCTATACTCTCTCCTCTGCTCTTGTACCTGTCTATACTCTCTTCCTCGCTCTTGTACGCTGTCTATACTCTCTCCTCTGCTCTTGTACGCTGTCTATACTCTCTCCTCGCTCTTGTACCTGTCTATACTCTCTCCTGCTCTTGTACGCTGTCTATACTCTCTTCTCTGCTCTTGTACGCTGTCTATACTCTCTCCTCTGCTTGTACGCTGTCTATTCTCTCTCCTCTGCTCTTGTACGCTGTCTATACTCTCTCCTCTGCTCTTGTACGCTGTCTATACTCTCTCTCCTCTTGTACCTGTCTATCTCTCTCTGTTGTCTCTATACTCTCTCCTCTGCTCTTGTACGCTGTCTATACTCTCTCCTCTGCTCTTGTACGCTGTCTATACTCTCTCTCTGCTCTTGTACGCTGTCTATACTCTCCCCTCTGCTCTTGTACGCTGTCTATACTCTCTCTCTGCTCTTGTACGCTGTCTATATCTCTCTTCTGCTCTTGTACGCTGTCTATACTCTCTCCTCTGCTCTTGTACGCTGTCTATACTCTCTCCTTGCTCTTGTACGCTGTCTATACTCTCTCCTCTGCTCTTGTACGCTGTCTATACTCTCTCCTCTGCTCTTGTACGCTGTCTATACTCTCTCCTCTGCTCTGTACGCTGTCTATACTCTCTCCTCTGCTCTTGTACGTCTGTCTATTCTCTCTCCTCTGCTCTTGTACGCTGTCTATACTCTCTCTCTGCTCTTGTACGCTGTCTATATCTCTTCTCCGCTGTCTATACTCTCTCCTCTGTCTTGTATGCTGTCTGTACTTCTCTCTCCGCTCTTGTACGCTGTCTATAATCTCTTCTCCACTCTTGTACGCTGTGTATGATCTCTTCTCCGCTCTTTACGCTGTCTATACTCTCTCCTCTGCTCTTGTACGCTGTCTATACTCTCTCCTTGCTTTGTACGCTGTCTATACTCTCTCCTCTGCTCTTGTACGCTGTCTATACCTCTCCTCTGCTCTTGTACGCTGTCTATACTTCTCCTCTGCTCTTGTACGCTGTCTATACTCTCTCCTGTCTTGTACCTGTCTATACTCTCTCCTCTGCTCTTGTACGCTGTCTATACTCTTTTCTCGCTTTACTTGTCTATACTCTCATCCTCTGCTCTTGTACGCTGTCTATACTCTCTTCTCCTGCTCTTGTACGCTGTCTATCTCTCTCCCTGCTTTGTACGCTGTCTATACTCTCTCTCTGTCTTGTACGCTGTCTATACTCTCTCCTCTGCTCTTGTACGCTGTCTATACTCTCTCCTCTGCTCTTGTACGCTGTCTATTCTTCTCCTTGCTCTTGTACGCTGTCTATACCTCTCCTCTGCTCTTGTACCTGTCTATGTACTCTCTCTCTGCTCTTGTACGCTGTCTATACTCTCTTCTCTGTTTTTGTCCCGTCTATTCTCTCTCCTCTGCTCTTGTACGTACTGTCTCATACTTCTCTCTCTCTCTTGTACGCTGTCTATACTCTCTCCTCTGGCTCTTGTACGCTGTCTATACTCTCTCCTCTGCTCTTGTACGGCTGTTTATACTCTCTCCTCTGCTCTTGTACGCTGTCTATACTCTCTCCTCTGCTCTTGTACGCTGTCTATATCTCTTCTCCTGCTCTTGTACGCTGTCTATTCTCTCTCCTCTGCTCTTGTACGCTGTCTATACTCTCTCCTCTGCTCTTTACGCTGTCTATAATCTTTCTCCCTGTCTATTATCCTCTCCTCTGTTCTTGTATGCTGTCTATACTCTCTTCTCCGCTCTTGTACGCTGTCTATAATCTCTCTCTCTCACTCTTGTACGCTGTCTATACTCTCTCCTCTGCTATACTCTCTCCTCTGCTCTTGTATGCTCTCTATACTCCCTCCTCTGCTCTTGTACGCTGTCTATACTCTCTCCTCTGCTCTTGTACGCTGTCTATATTCTCTCCTCTGCTCTTGTACGCTGTCTATACTCTCTCCTCTACTCTTGTACGCTGTCTATACTCTCTCCTCTGCTCTTGTACGCTGTCTATACTCTCTCCTCTGCTCTTGTACTCTGTTTATACTCTTTCCTCTGCTCTTGTACGCTGTCTATAATCTCTTCTCCGCTCTTGTACGCTGTCTATACTCTCCTCTGCTCTTGTATATTTTCTTCTCCTGCCCTCTATAAAGTCAGTGCTCCCTCTTCTATACTTTCTTTACTCTCTCCTTCACTCTTGTATACTCTCATCTTCTGTCCTCTATACAGTCTATACTCTCCCCTCTTCTATACTCTCTCCTCTGCTCTTGTACGCTGTCTATACTCTATCTGTTCTTGGATGCCCTCTGTACTCTCCCCTTTGTTCTTATATGCTGTCTATCCTCTTTCCTCTGCTCTCGTACTCTGTACTCTCTCCTCTGCTCTTGTACGCCGTCAATACTCTCTCTTCTAGTTCTGTATGAAGTCTGTACTCTCCCCTCTTCTATACTTTCTCCTCTGTGTCGCCCCCTTTTCTCTATAACATGTGATGTGTCCTGCGCTCTTATTTTTGGGTGTGTCTGTTCCTCTGACATTCTGATTTTGGTGGATGGTGTTTTGCGTGTAGTAAAGTGATGAATATCACATGATCGGTGGCTGCTCCGCAGGCCGTATCACACACGGGGACATTTGCCTTTGGAGGATACTTGCCCCCGATGTGATTTCCCTGTGTCCTCAGGTGATATATCCGGCAGTTTTGCATATTACAGTTATATCTTCATACAATTGGATTCTCTTGATCTTCTGACTAGCTATATACTGGTTTAGTTGTCTGTAGATGCTGATCACCGATCTGTGCTTTCTCCTCAGATCACAATGACTCTTGAAGACAACATGTTGAGCACTATCGCTACCTTCAAAACGTACGCAAAGGGCAATGGTAAAACCCTGAGCCAGGCAGAGCTCTCTAAGTTGATCCAGAAAGAGTTCCCCAAACTAAGTGTAAGTATGGCTGCAAACATTCAGTGAGGGGGAATCCCACATCCAGGAATCAGGAGGAACCCCTCATCCTAGAGTCAGGAGGAGACCCACATCCCAGAGTCATTAGGACCCCACATCCCAGAGTCAGGAGAAACCCCACATCCCAGAGTCAGGAGGAGCCCCACATCCCAGAGTCAGGAGAAACCCCACATCCCAGAGTCAGAAGAAACCCCTCATCCCAGAGTCAGGAGGAACCCCACGTCTCAGTATCAGCAGAAACCCCACCTCCCAGAGTCAGGAGGACCTCACCTTCCAGAGTCAGGAGAAACACCTCATCCCAGAGTCAGGAGGACCCCACATCTCAGTATCAGGAGGAACCCCACCTTCCCGAGTCTCTACCTCCTGGAGTCAGGGGGAGCCCCACATCCCAGAGTCAGGAGAAACTCTGACACTCAGTAACCCTCCACCTGCAGGACACTATTGAAGAGGGCCTCTATTGTATGTGGAGACACTCAGGCAAGGCACCAATTACATATTCAAAGCACCTGTCTTTAGTTATAAGACTGCAAATCCCTTGCTCTCTGGTATCAGCCGATGAGGAAAAGCCCAGACAGACATCAGACAGTTTCATTAGTGTTAGGACCCAGTTAACAGAGATCGCCGCAACGTGGCAACTGGGTGAATTATCGATTTGGCCATTTCCATAATACCAAGTATCTCTACTTTTTCATTTTTCAGTTTTCTCTATTTAGAAATAAGTCTGTGTCGAGTGCAACTATTGTATATTTGAAATAGAATTGTGTTTAGTTAGCACCTTCATAGACAGGACTGAGTGCAGCATTATAATGTGTATGTGTGAGACACTCAGTAACACTTCACCTGAGGGTGTAATTGATGAGGGCTGTAGTGAAATATGTACCTGAGGAAGTGGACACCCAGCAGTTAATGGTTAAATTCAGTGTCACTAGGTAAAGGTCACAACCTATGTTATCTTGAGCACAAAGCTGGCTTTCTCTCACTGGGTCTTTAGTCTCCCCAGGGGGCCCATCCTGCCAGCAGAACAATACAAACATTTCACACCTTTAGTGAGCTTCAAACAGACTCCACCAAATGAGACCTAGTACAACCTGACTGTCTGTATTTACTGTGGGAAAGAGAATGGTTTAAGACAAAAGAGCATTTTTAAAAATAATGTATACATGTCTAAATTAGTGAGTGTCCAATCATAGTCCCAGAATTAGAATATTAAAATGGAAGGCCGGTCTAGAGATCTGATCTCCAGGCTGAGCCTTTAACTGGACCCTCCAGGCCAAAGTCCTTTGTTCACAGATTGGGGGCAGCCGAGTTGACTGTGATCCTATATCCATCCACCCTCAGGAAACAGAATAAGGCTGGCTTCAAATTAGCGTTTGTGTCTGCATGCTGATGGCATGCAGACACAAACGCTGTCAGAAGCAGTGTCCAAATGATGTGTCCGCAGCGGATAATGTCCGCCTGCGGACACATCACTATGGAGCCCGGCAGCCAATCGGCGCTGTCCGGGGGCGGGCCGGGGGCGGAGATCAGCGCCGGAGATCTCCGCCCCCCCCGGCCGCCGGTAAGCTCCGGGACTGTCGGCGGGGAGAACAGCTGATGTGAGAGCTGTTTGAATCTTCCCGCGCCGACACTGAGAGGAGATGTCGGCGCGGGAAGATTCAAACAGCTCTCACATCAGCTGTTCTCCCCGCCGACATCGCTAGGAGATTACAGGCGGCGGGGAGAAGGAGGACAGCAGAGGCTCCAGCTGATCTCCCGGTGGCCGTCGGTGAGCTCCTGTGACATCACCGGCGGCCACCGGGAGATTTTTCAATGGGTCCGCAGCGTTCTCCTGCTGTGTCATGCAGAGGACACTGCGGACCCATTGAAGCCAATGCATTTTTTGTACGCTTGGGGACGCTTGCTGATTGTCCAAGCTCCCCAAACGCACAAAAAAACCCAACATGCTGCGTCCCGGGTGCGGATGCTGGACACCGGAAGCAGCAGATATCGTCCGCATCCGCACCCGAACGCAGCAAACGCAGGCACCATGCGTTCCTATGTTAAACATAGGAACGCAGTGCGCATGCGTTTGACTGCGTATGGGAACGCAGCAATACGCTGCCTTCCCATACGCAAATGTGAAGGCAGCCTAAAGGCTGCAAAGTTAAGGTTTCTGTAAGTTTTCCCCTTATCTTGTCTTGCATATTTCCATGTCACTTTTTATTTCTATTTTTATATCTTTTTACTGTAAGCACTGTACCTTTTCTATTAAAGATTAAACTGTAATAAGTTTGAAACTTGTATGCTCTAAAGAACCCATAACCCTAGCAAGTGTGCGATCCTGTTGGTTGTCTGATGGTCTTAGTTTAGGGGGACTCATCGCCCCCAAATCGGGTGAGTGGTGGCAGCGTGTGTGAAGCGGGGTGCGCGGTCTGAGTCGGGGTGTGATTGATGCTCCCTTTCCGCATAGGACAGAGGTTCAGTGCTTGGTTGAGTGAGAGGAGATAGAGTAACCCTTGCAGGTGCAACCCCAAGTCACATGCTGATAATTGGGTACATGACAAGGGCCTCTATTGTATGTGGTGACACTCAGTAACACTCCACCTGTAGAGCGTCATTGATGAGGACATCTATTGTGTGTGGTGACACTCAGTAACACTCCACATGTAGAGCGTCATTGATGAGGACATCTATTGTATGTGTTGACACTCAGTAACACTCCACCTGTAGAGCGTCATTGATGAGAACTTCTATTGAATGTGGTGACACTCAGTAACACTCCACCTGTAGAGCGTCATTGAGGAGGGCATCTATTGTGTGTGGTGACACTCAGTAACACTCCACCTGTAGAGCGTCATTGATGAGGACATCTATTGTATGTGGTGACACTCAGTAACACTCCACCTGTAGAGTGTCATTGATGAGGACATCTATTGTATGTGGTGACACTCAGTAACACTCCACCTGTAGAGTGTCATTGATGAGGACATCTATTGTATGTGGTGACACTCAGTAACACTCCACCTGTAGAGGGTCATTGATGAGGACATCTATTGTATGTGGTGACACTCAGTAACACTCCACCTGTAGAGCGTCATTGATGAGGACATCTATTGTATGTGGTGACACTCAGTAACACTCCACCTGTAGAGCGTCATCGATGAGGACATCTATTGTATGTGGTGACACTCAGTAACACTCCACCTGTAAAGTGTCGTCGATAAGGACATCTATTGTATGTGGTGACACTCTCAGTAACACTCCACCTGTAGAGCGTCATTGATGAGGACATCTATCGTATGTGGTGACACTCAGTAACACTCCACCTGTAGAGCGTCATTGATGAGGACATCGTATGTGGTGACACTCAGTAACACTCCACCTGTAGAGCGTCATTGATGAGGACATCTATTGTGTGTGGTGACACTCAGTAACACTCCACCTGTAGAGCGTCATTGATGAGGACATCTATTGTGTGTGGTGACACTCAGTAACACTCCACCTGTAGAGCGTCATTGATGAGGACATCGTATGTGGTGACACTCAGTAACACTCCACCTGTAGAGCGTCATTGATGAGGACATCTATTGTATATGGTGACACTCAGTAACACTCCACCTGTAGAGCGTCATTGATGAGGACATCTATTGTATGTGGTGACACTCAGTAACACTCCACCTGTAGAGCGTCATTGATGAGGACATCTATTGTGTGTGGTGACACTCAGTAACACTCCACCTGTAGAGCGTCATTGATGAGGACATCTATTGTATGTGGTGGCACTCAGTAACACTCCACCTGTAGAGGGTCATTGATGAGGACATCTATTGTATGAGGTGACACTCAGTAACACTCCACCTGTAGAGCGTCATTGATGATGACATCTATTGTATGTGGTGACACTCAGTAACACTCCACCTGTAGAGAGTCATTGATGAGGACATCTATTGTATGAGGTGACACTCAGTAACACTCCACCTGTAGAGTGTCATTGATGAGGAAATCTATTGTATGTGGTGACACTCAGTAATAGGGATGGGCGAGTCTACTCGCTAGGACTCGGGACTCGGCGATTCTGAAGGTACTCGCAGGACTCGTTACTCGGCGAATCTCCCAGCTTGGACTCGCACAGTGACGAGTCCAATGGAATTCAATGTCAATAAGCTTGACTCTTCACAGATACCCGCTGTCAGCAGCGAGTCTGAGCGAGTCTACGATTCCGAGTCCTACGAGTCTACGATTCCGAGTCCTGTATACTGTATTCGGGAGTCGGACTCTCGAATACAGAATCTGTTATGTTCCGAGTCAGCACAGCGTGCGTGTTAGGTCAGAAAACTTGTGAAGATAGCCAATCATAGTCAGTAATGGCATAGCAAAGTTGGTTGTGTCAGGACTATGATTGGCTGCTGTCCATCGTGATGCCTATGTCATGTATGACAGGCAAGGCAGTATATAAGGCTTGTCCCCGCCATTTTGGGCACATTCCTGAGACGATCTGACCTAGTATAGGGAGAGAGAGATATATGCTGGAGCAGATCAGGGATTGTCAGTGTAGGGAAGATTCCTTATATTAACCCAAAAAGCTCCTCTGAGAGCTAGGAGGAGGACAGAGTAGTGCTGTGCAGGCAGGCAGGCAGGCAGGGAGGGAAGGAAGGAGAAGCCTTAGAGTGCACACAGGACGGACCTCATAGCTTAGCTTACTCACTCAGCTTTGCTAACAGCTGCAGTCAGAGGCTTAGCTGAGGTGCCGTTTCCTTTTTGTTTTTGCACCAGATCGATTTTTGTTCCTAATAAGCCATAGAGCGTTATTTTTTCTGTGGCAGACCAGTGCGTTGCTGCTAGCACGTACACCACCTTAGGGAGTGTAGTGTGCGGCTTCACTGCCAAGTGTGAGCGCGCACACTTACCCCGCCAGCAAGTGACGCATTCAGCAACACCTAACCACATCGCGGTGGCTGTGCGCACTTAAAACCAATTTTTGTTAGGGAGTGTAGTGTGCGGCTTCACTGCCAAGTGTGAGCGCGCACACTTACCCCGCCAGCAAGTGACGCATTCAGCAACACCAAACTACATCTCGGTGGCTGTGCGCACTTAAAACCAATTTTTTTAGGGAGTGTAGTGTGCGGCTTCACTGCCAAGTGTGAGCGCGCACACTTACCCCGCCAGCAAGTGACGCATTCAGCAACACCTAACCACATCTCGGTGGCTGTGCGCACTTAAAACCAATTTTTTTTAGGGAGTGTAGTGTGCGGCTTCACTGCCAAGTGTGAGCGCGCACACTTACCCCGCCAGCAAGTGACGCATTCAGCAACACCTAACCACATCTCGGTGGCTGTGCGCACTTAAAACCAATTTTTTTTAGGGAGTGTAGTGTGCGGCTTCACTGCCAAGTGTGAGCGCGCACACTTACCCCGCCAGCAAGTGACGCATTCAGCAACACCTAACTCCAACTCGGTGACTGTGCATTCGTCAACAATGTCTCAAAAAAAAACAATTAACAAAAAGGATGTTACAAAGGGACAGGGACGAGGTCGTGGCCGCAGCAGTCTTGCCCAAGAAGGCACTGGTACAAGTACACAGCCTAGGATTGATAGAACGTCCTTTTTTCTACCTAGAAATCCCAGTACTAAAAAAAAACGTGTGTTGAGGCCGGATGAGCATGACAAGATAACATCTTGGATGGCTCAGACGCCCTCGACCACTGGTTCTTGCAGTACGCAATCATCCGTGGCAAGACATTCTAGTGTCGCTACAGACAATGCAGCGCCATCCAATCCTCAAAGTATTCCTATTGCCTCAACCCATCGGCAGCCAGAGGAAAATTTGGATATGGACCTTGGTCACTCGGATGACTTATTCGGTTCTTATCAAGGGGTTTCTTTGTCACTGCCTGACGAGATACTTGAAGTAGACGAAATGTCTACTCATGGCCAAAGTTTGGAAGCACCTCGTCCTGAAGAAAGACACTTTCACGACATGCAAACAGTATCTCAGGAGGTGGATGATGATGAGGATGATGAGACACACATCTCATCTGGCCAGCCAGGTCAGTCAGGTTATCCAGAATCCTTTGAACTGGAAGGGGTGGATGATGACACCACAGATCCTACCTGGATTGCTGAATTGCATAGCCAAGAGAGCAGCCAGGAGGACGAAAGTGGCTATGTACCACTGGCAAAATCACAATGGCGTACTGTCTCCAGAACACAAACTGTGAGAACAGTTGCCCAAATAGCGTCAACTGTGGCACAAACTGCAAACACATTTGCCCAAAATGTGTCCACAGTTAGTGTTGAACAGAGTCATCCTCCTCTTCCTCCAATTAAAAATAAAGGACGAACAGCCAGTGTGTGGCAATTTTTTAAGGATAGCCCAACATTACCAAATATGGTTATCTGTAAGATGTGCCAGGCAAGGCTAAGCAGAGGCACGGTAAAAGGAAACCAGAGCACCAGCAGTATGCGCAAGCATATGTCTCTTAAGCACCCAATTCAGTGGGCACCCTATCAGGGTTCAAAATCAGTGCCTTCTGATCCAAACACTTCCAGGCCACCTCAGATCCATCCTTCACCAGCAAGTGTTCAGGCTTCAGCTCCTGCTCAAGCGTACTCCTCCCAAGGTGCTTTACAAGACAGACATGACAGTAGTCAATCCTCTTGTCAATCTGGTCCAAACGTGCAGTTGTCTGTGCCACAGCTGTATGAAAGACAGCGGAAGTTCCAACCGACACACCCATATTCCCAAAAAGTGACAGCGAAAATAGCCAAGTTGTTAGCTGTTGAAATGCTGCCGTTTAGGCTTGTGGGTACAGAGTCTTTTCGGGAGTTGATGGCTGAGGCAGCACCACGATACTCTGTACCCAGCCGGTACTTTTTCTCACGTAGTGCCGTTCCCGCCTTACACCAGCACGTGGTTAACAACTTAAAACGTGCTTTAACAAATGCTGTCACCGCAAAAGTCCACCTAACAACGGACACGTGGACAAGTAGTTGTGGACAGGGCAGATGCATTTCACTAACGGCTCACTGGATCAACCTGGTGGAGAGTGTCCCAACTTCTAAAACTGTACCATCTGACATACTACCAACTCCACGAATAGCGGGCCCAACATCATTCCGGGTGTCCGCGTCCTCATATATGTCCAGTGCCCAATCTGCTTCTGCCACTTCCTTGTCCACTGCTGAGCCTCACGCACCATCACGTCCGAGTTGGGAGCTTTGCAGTACTGCTTCTGCAAGGCGACAACAGGCTCTTCTGAAGCTTATCTGCCTAGGTGACACACGTCACACTGCAACAGAGTTGTGGAAAGGTCTCAAGCAACAGACTGATGAGTGGCTGGCCCCACTGGAACTACAACCAGGTCTAGTTGTGAGCGATAATGGTGCAAACCTTGTGGCGGCAATAAAGCACGGTAAACTTGTACATGTGCCTTGCATGGCTCACGTCCTGAACCTGGTAGTTCAGAAATTCCTCAAAATATACCCAGAGTTATCTGAGCTACTGGATAAGGTGAGGCGAATTTGCGCCCACTTTAGACATTCGTCCACAGCAGCTGCAAGTCTTTCAGCCCTTCAAATCCAATTTAACTTGCCGAAACACAGGCTAATTTGCGACATGCCTACGCGATGGAACTCCACCTTCCATATGTTGGCAAGGTTTAATGAGCAGCAGAAGGCAATAGCGGAATTTCAGCTGCAACATGCCCGTCACCCCGGAAGTCATACCACACACATCAGTACTTTCGAGTGGGTCTGGATCGCTGACCTTTGCGAGTTGCTGGATAACTTCGAATACTGTACCAAACTTGTCAGTGGGGATCAGTCGATTATAAGTCTCACCATCCCCATGCTCTGCCTGCTCCAAGAATCCCTATTGAATCTCAAAACAGATGCTTTTAGAGCACAGCGGATGGCTATGGAGCCAGAATTGAACATCGCTGATCCTAGCCACCCTAGCCAATATCAGCAGGCTACATTGGTTCAGGAAGATGGTGATGAGGGTGATGATGAAGAAGATTTATTTTTCTCTGGTACTGATGTGAACCCTGATGGGACTCCCAACCCTACGTTTATGTCGGTACAGCATGGGTGGGCTGAAGAGGAGGAGGCGGACACCGATTTAGAGGCCACGACGCGTAGTGATCTTCATTCTGTTGTAACCGAGGAGATGAGTCTTTGCAGCTTAGCACACATGGCTGAAGTAATGTGTCAATGTGTCTCCAAAGATCCACGCGTCATACACATCTATGACAGCGACCTCTACTGGTTGTCAACGTTTTTGGACCCACGGTACAAAGACAAATTTCAGTCGCTGCTGTCGCACTCATCCAGGGGCTTAACGATGGATAATGTAAAGAGGGTTCTTCTTGATATTTTGCTGGCAATATCACCGTCTGAATCCGCTATACATCGAAGAACCAGCTCTTTGCAACAACAGCCTTTGGTTGGGACACAAACGCCATAAATGACAAGAAGAGGTGGGGGTAAGATGTCCGCCAACTGGGCGATGTTCAACAGACCTTCCAATCAAGAACGGAATTTGCCTACGGTGACCTTGAGTAGGAGACAACAATTGTCCAACATGGTGCAGCAGTATCTCAGTGACAGTACCAGCTTCCTAACCGACCCTTCTGTACCCTTTAATTACTGGGTTTCCAAGCTTCACACTTGGACTGAGCTGGCATTGTATGCCTTGGAGGTGCTGGCATGCCCAGCTGCTAGTGTGACATCAGAGCGTGTTTTCAGTGCCGCTGGGGGTATAGTCACTGATAGAAGGTCCCGCCTCACCACAGAAAATGCCGACAGGCTCACTCTAATTAAATTCAACAAGGATTGGATATCATCACAGTTCCTAAGCCCTCCAGACGACAGTACACAATCCTAGATTAACCTAATCATAATTTATATTATTGGGATTTAGCGCTGTTAACAATATGCCCATTTTGGACAGGAATTAATGACATGTCCCTTAGCTCTGTTGATTACATTAGGCACCCAGTCCAAGCAATAATATGCTATGGGCCAAGCGCCCTGCTTTATGTAAAAAAATACTTTATTAAGCCCTTTGGGCTAATTTTTTGAGCCACCCAGGCTAACAAGCTTATCAGGGTTTTGTAGACACCCTGGCTAACAAGCTTTTCATGGGCCTTAGCCCTGCATTAATACCAAAAATGGCAAACAGCCCCTTGGGCAAATTTTTTGAGCCACCCAGGCGAACAAGCTTATCATGGTTTGGGAGACACCCTGGCTAACAAGCTTTTCATGGCCCTTAGGCCTACATTTATACCAAAAATTGCAAACAGCCCCTTGGGCTAATTTTTCGAGGCACCAATCCTATGCCTGCATCGTGGGCGTTGCTTGTACTATCATCCTGCTGGAGCCTGGTGAAGGGTCCCACTGTACGCTCCATAGAAAACGCGTAGACGCGATGTGTAGCATGTAGACGTCCCAGCCTCTCACATGTGTGTTCATAGTCTTGTTGCCATAGCGAGGCATAAAGTAACCCCCCAAACACAGGCACTGTTTGTCAGCAACAGTTGTATGTGGAGTCATGATTTGACACTTAGTAACCAAGGTGACTTCATGCGCCATGCGGGCCGTAAAGTACTTGCTAAGATGCTCTCTCCCCTGTCCCCCACGCCAAATGTCTCGGGGTAATCCTTGACTCCTCCCTCTCCTTCAAGCCCCACCTGTAGTCCCTAACCAAATCCCTGTGACTCCAACTCAAAAAAATTTAACCAATTCGGTCGTTCCTCAATCCTGACACTGCTGAAACACTCAGAAATGCCCTCATCATCTCCCGCCTTGACTACTGCAACCTCCTTCGCATAGGTCTCCCTGCCAACTCTCTTGCACCTCTCCAATCTATACTAAACTCTGCTGCCCGACTAATCCATCTGTCCTCACGCTACTCCCCTGCCTACCCCCTCTGCCAAGCCGTTCACTGGCCCCTCCGCCCCACAGAGAGCTCACTTTAAAACACTGACCATGACATTCAAAGCCTTACACAACCTATCCCCACCATACATCTCCGACATGATCTCCCGATACCATCCCTCACGCAACCTGCGTTCATCCCAAGAACTTGTCCTACAGTCCACCCTCATCTCCTCTTCCCACAACCGCATACAGGATTTCTCCCGGTCATCCGCCATGCTATGGAACTCCCTGCCCCACCTCATCAGTCAGTCGCCTACCCTGTGAACCTTAAAGAGACTTCTAAAGACTCACCTCTTCCGACAGGCCTACAACCTGCCATGAGACCCCGCTACACGCCCCACGACCGACACCTTCCCCACCCTATTGTATCCCCACCCACCCCTCGTAGAATGTGAGCCCACGCGTACAGGGTCCTCTACTATTGTACCTGTATGACCTTATTGTCTATGTTTATTGTACTTGTCCTTGTCTACCTTTTCCTCATGTAAAGCGCCATGGAACCTATCAGCGCTATATAAATAAATAATTATAATAATTATGATGACTTGAAGCCCACCCACAAAAAAAACTCCACATTCATTCCTTGAAAAAAGACAGACACAAAGCTGTTTTTTAAAACTGTGTTTCAAAAACAAAATGGCAGCACTGGTTGGACATTCCCAAAAATACAACCTTTTACAATTAAGGTATTACCCAACAAATGGAGCCCTACAGGTCCTGGTAGGTGGGCTGTCCGTCTTCTAAAAGGTCAAGGGCCCCACGTATGGCCTGGCCGAACCCTTCAGGGTGGATCCTCTGCACAGGTGTAGGGAACGGTGGTAGGTCCCTGTTAGCTGGCCACTGGCAGTGAGGCAAAGGCGGTATAGCCCTGTGGGGTGGCACATGGCTGTCCCGTGTTGTGGGCCTGCCTAGCCTGTTAGAGGTCGATATTTTCCACCCATCCAAATATTGGAAAACATCACCTGGGTCGTTAGTGGGCTGACAGGCTTCCAGCACTATCTGTAATGCTGACCTTGCCCGCAGTAGCCTGTCAAATGGAATATTATCCATGAATGGTATTATACTGCGGGCAAAGTCAGCATTACTCTGTTGAACACTTAAATGAGGTGACCCCGGGATCGGACCATAAGCTGGGCCTGCCGCTGGTGGCGGCTGTGGTGGTGCTGGCCCTGCCGCTGGTGGTGGCGGTGGTGGTGCTGGCCCTGCCGCTGGTGGCGGCGGTGGTGGTGCTGGCCCTGCCGCTGGTGGCGGTGGTGGTGGTGGCGGCGACGGCGGTGGTGGTGGTGCTGGCCCGGCCGCTGGTGGCGGCGGTGGTGGTGCTGGCCCTGGCGCTGCAGGCGGCGGTGGTGGTGGTGGTGGCGGCGACGGTGGTGGTGGTGATGGCCCTGCCGCTGGTGGCGGCGGTGGTGGTTCTGGCCCGGCCGCTGGTGGCGGCGGTGGTGGTGCTGGCCCTGGCGCTGCTGGCGGCGATGGTGGTGGTGGCGGTGGTGGTGGTGGCGGGGGCCGTGGTGGTGGTGGTCGGTTTTCTCCACGCCGCCTTCTGTTTGGCGGTGGAGGGTTCACAGCACGCCGCCCTCTGTAGTAAGCTTCTCTGTGGGTAAAGTAAAAAAAAATTTGGTGAATGCATTGCATTTGGAAACAAAAACATAGGTCAAACATTAAGTTGCACGCTTTTTAGACTCTGTGTATCTGTGTATTCTTAATCAGATATTTGTTATTATTATGAAAGAATAACCAACTGTACATAACATAAAGGAATACGTGACTTTCTTTGCTAATTCCATACTAATACATAATTTTTCCCCCCCTGATTACCACCCACCCCCCCCCCCCATCCCATCTAATCTAGACGATCAATAACACCAATGGTTCACATGAAAAAAAAAAATCCCCCTGACTTCACTTTTAACTTGACATACTTAATTCACAAAACTTTTAGCTTATATCATCTATATAAAGCAGGGAAGGGGTTGAAAGGTATACAATATATATATATATATAATCTATTTATATAATCGGGAGTTTGAAATTCCGGCACTGTAGCCGAATCCCAAACTCCTTAGCGTCACTGCGAGCGGAGACGCGTATGCGCCTTCGCGAGCCGCAGACGCTTAACTCACACAGCCGCTATAGCGTTTTCTCGAGCGGCCTCGCGCCCTCCGCTCACAGCAAGACCTGCGCCCCTCACAGCGCCCAATCCGCCCCGGCATGCTGGCATTTGTACTTCCCCCGTCTGTGCACCCACAGGTCTTAGCAGATCACTGATGCTGACAGCGGGGGGGGACAACACAGACAATCAAATCAGGAGGAGGTCAGTGTCAGGAGGAGATGACAGCCGCCCGCCGGGGCCTGTGACACTGCAGAGGTCACAGCGGGGCTGTGTGTGCGGACAACGGGGAGGCCGGGGGCTACGGACGTACCGAACACGTCCTCTTCTCCTGGAGATGTGCCGCGGGTCCGCGCTCGCAGCGTATCTGACGCAGGAGCCGCGCTCACCCCGCCCACACCACGCCCTCTGCCAAACAACCCACACCTCTCACTAACCTCCTGCAGCTAACCACACCCCATGTTTACCTTTGCCATGATGTCATTCAGCCGCGGCCGCTATCTTTAATAAGGTCAGTAATGATGGCAGTAATCGGATCTCTGCTCCCTCTAGCACGCCCCAACACTGTAGCACCATCTATTAACCCTATTCTCATTACCTATATACTCTGCTACCCACTGAGCCGCCTGTATACTCTGCTACCCACAGACCCGCCTGTATACTCTGCTACCCACAGAGCCGTCTTTATACTCTGCTACCTCAGACCCGCCTGTATACTCTGCTACCCACAGAGCCGCCTGTATACTCTGCTACCTCAGACCCGCCTGTATACTCTGCTACCCACAGACCCGCCTGTATACTCTGCTACCCACAGAGCCGCCTGTATACTCTGCTACCTCAGACCCGCCTGTATACTCTGCTACCTCAGACCCGCCTGTATACTCTGCTACCCACAGAGCCGTCTTTATACTCTGCTACCTCAGACCTGCCTGTATACTCTGCTACCCACAGAGCCGCCTGTATACTCTGCTACCTCAGACGCGCCTGTACACTCTGCTACCCACAGACCCACCTGTATACTCTGCTACCCACAGAGCCGTCTTTATACTCTGCTACCTCAGACCCACCTGTATACTCTGCTACCCACAGAGCCGCCTGTATACTCTGCTACCTCAGACCCGCCTGTATACTCTGCTACCCACAGAGCCGCCTGTATACTCTGCTACCCACAGAGCCGCCTGTATACTCTGCTACCTCAGACCCGCCTGTATACTCTGCTACCCACAGACCCGCCTGTATACTCTGCTACCCACAGAGCCGTCTTTATACTCTGCTACCTCAGACCCGCCTGTATACTCTGCTACCCACAGAGCCGCCTGTATACTCTGCTACCTCAGACCCGCCTGTATACTCTGCTACCCACAGAGCCGCCTGTATACTCTGCTACCTCAGACCCGCCTGTATACTCTGCTACCTCAGACCCGCCTGTATACTCTGCTACCCACAGAGCCGCCTGTATACTCTGCTACCCACAGAGCCGCCTGTATACTCTGCTACCTCAGACCCGCCTGTATACTCTGCTACCCACAGACCCGCCTGTATACTCTGCTACCCACAGAGCCGTCTTTATACTCTGCTACCTCAGACCCGCCTGTATACTCTGCTACCCACAGAGCCGCCTGTATACTCTGCTACCTCAGACCCGCCTGTATACTCTGCTACCCACAGAGCCGCCTGTATACTCTGCTACCTCAGACCCGCCTGTATACTCTGCTACCTCAGACCCGCCTGTATACTCTGCTACCCACAGAGCCGCCTGTATACTCTGCTACCTCAGACGCGCCTGTATACTCTGCTACCCACAGACCCACCTGTATACTCTGCTACCCACAGAGCCGTCTTTATACTCTGCTACCTCAGACCCGCCTGTATACTCTGCTACCCACAGAGCCACCTGTATACTCTGCTACCTCAGACCCGCCTGTATACTCTGCTACCCACAGAGCCGCCTGTATACTCTGCTACCCACAGAGCCGCCTGTATACTCTGCTACCTCAGACCCGCCTGTATACTCTGCTACCCACAGAGCCGCCTGTATACTCTGCTACCTCAGACCCGCCTGTATACTCTGCTACCCACAGAGCCACGTGTATACTCTGCTACCCACAGAGCCGAATTGGAACCTAATGTATATATTAATAAATAATACTAAATGTACACAACAGTGCTGCAGACACATACCTTGGCATACGGGCCACCGGGTGAAGGAAGGACAGCCGGTCGTAAAAATGGTAGTGGTTCAGCAATGGAGCGGCTCCTGGTTCTCTCTGAGTACTGCCGGTACTGCTTCCTATGCTGGTCCCGGCAGCTCCTCCACCGTTTTTTAAGATGGTCAACTGTGAAATGATTTCAAACCGGGTTTAGAGATGTGTAATATTTGAAACAACAAAAGTATGTGTACAAATCAACAATAACATTTTATTCATTTTGTGTGTGTAATGTGTATACAAGGCACAGTGACACGACAGTGTGGAACATCATCAACAGCATTACGGACATTGAGCTCACGTGGCCACAATCACAAATGAGGCAGGACACATGTCAACGCATAGAGAATGTAATAGTGCGGGCACCAGACTCTGGTCATTAGTGGTATTTATATACACCCAACCCCTTGGCCGAAAGAGCCAGGAGGATCAGACCTTAAACTAAGTGTACTGTTGTGACCCCATCCAAATATAGGCAACTATGCGGTGGAGCATGATAACACATTCAGGGTCCTGTATACCCTGCTATGGGGGCCCTGTATTCCCACTGCTGGGGGCCCTGTAAACCCACTGGGCCACTGTCTACCCACTGCTGGGTGCCCTGTATACCCACTGCTGGGGGGGCCTGTACACACACTGAGGGCCCTGTATACAGGGACTGACTGGCACCCTACAGTTTGGGTCGCAACCCTCCCTCACCGGCCCGACACAGGCGGCCGCCAGTCATCACCCCCCCCCCCCCACCCCCCGTCCTCACCTCACAGTCACCGCAGCTCCCGCATTCTCCTATGGCTCGCTCCCAGCCGCAGCCTCGCGCTCCTCACAGCCGCTCACTAACAGTCGCAGCCGCACGCCACTCACAGACGCTCACTCCCGGACGCAGCCGCGCGCTGATGACGTCATCGCGCGACCAGGAGCTTCCGTTTCCGCCTGCTGCTTCAGGGACATGCGGATTATTCAGGCTCCTGCAGCCGCATGACCCGTGGCACCTGGGCCAGTCCGCCCCTGCCTGTATACCACAATATGGGGGCATGTATACCCATCTGGGGGCCTGTATACTCTGCAGGGGGAGGTGTATACTCTGCTGGGGGGCTGTCTACCAGTGATAGCCGCTGTATACCAGGATGGCGGTCAATATGTTTTCACAGTTTTTGGGGGCAAAAATAGGGGGGTCGGCTTATACACGGGTCGGCTTATACACGAGTATATATACAGTAAATGCAATATATAACGTGTGAACTCATTTAAATTACTTAGATTGCTCTGTTCCTCATGGTCACTCCGATGGAACGCAGGGAACATCTCTTGGGCGATCTCTCTCCAGGCTGTATTAATTTGGGTCGTATCCCCATAGTCAGGATCTGTAGGGAGCCATAGAAATGGACGAGCCTCCACAAGTGCAATAAGACGCAGTGTGTTCACCGTGCCACGGCCTGCTGCCATGATTGCAATGATGAATGGATTGCTCTGTGTGTGCGCCTGTCAGCGCGACTCGTTTCCTGTTTCCTTAAAGCATGGTGTGTGCTGGAGAATCGCTTCCCTCGCATCATCGGCTCCAAGCCTCAAAATAAGAGAAAAACCAGCGAGTTTGGACTCGCACACTTTCAGAGACACATCAGCGAGTTGTAAATGTCATTATTCGCTATTACTCGGTTCCCTATTCATTAACATTGGACTCGCTGGACTCGCAACGAGTCCCGAGTCCTTGACTCGGACTCGTTGGGGTCTTGCGATTCCGAGTCTTTTAGGACTCGCCCATCTCTACTCAGTAACACTCCACCTGTAGAGTGTCATTGATGAGGAAATCTATTGTATGTGGTGACACTCAGTAACACTCCACCTGTAGAGTGTCATTGATGAGGAAATCTATTGTATGTGGTGACACTCAGTAACACTCCACCTGTAGAGGGTCATTGATGAGGACATCTATTGTATGTGGTGACACTCAGTAACACTCCACCTGTAGAGGGTCATTGATGAGGACATCTATTGTATGTGGTGACACTCAGTAACACTCCACCTGTAGAGCGTCATTGATGAGGACATCTATTGTATGTGGTGACACTCAGTAACACTCCACCTGTAGAGCGTCATTGATGAGGACATCTATTGTATGTGGTGACACTCAGTAACACTCCACCTGTAGAGGGTCATTGATGAGGACATCTATTGTATGTGGTGACACTCAGTAACACTCCACCTGTAGAGTGTCATTGATGAGGAAATCTATTGTATGTGGTGACACTCAGTAACACTCCACCTGTAGAGCGTCATTGATGAGGACATCTATTGTATGTGGTGACACTCAGTAACACTCCACCTGTAGAGCGTCATTGATGAGGACATCTATTGTGTGTGGTGACACTCAGTAACACTCCACCTGTAGAGCGTCATTGATGAGGACATCTATTGTATGTGGTGACACTCAGTAACACTCCACCTGTAGAGCGTCATTGATGAGGACATCTATTGTGTGTGGTGCACTCAGTAACACTCCACCTGTAGAGCGTCATTGATAAGGACATCTATTGTATGTGGTGACACTCAGTAACACTCCACCTGTAGAGCGTCATTGATGAGGACATCTATTGTATGTGGTGCACTCAGTAACACTCCACCTGTAGAGCGTCATTGATGAGGACATCTATTGTATGTGGTGACACTCAGTAACACTCCACCTGTAGAGCGTCATTGATGAGGACATCTATTGTATGTGGTGACACTCAGTAACACTCCACCTGTAGAGCGTCATTGATGAGGACATCTATTGTATGTGGTGACACTCGGTAACACTCCACCTGTAGAGCGTCATTGATGAGGACATCTATTGTATGAGGTGACACTCAGTAACACTCCACCTGTAGAGCGTCATTGATGAGGACATCTATTGTATGTGGTGACACTCAGTAACACTCCACCTGTAGAGCGTCATTGAGGAGGACATCTATTGTATGAGGTGACACTCAGTAACACTCCACCTGTAGAGCGTCATTGATGAGGACATCTATTGTATGTGGTGACACTCAGTAACACTCCACCTGTAGAGCGTCATTGATGAGGACATCTATTGTATGTGGTGACACTCAGTAACACTCCACCTGTAGAGCGTCATTGATGAGGACATCTATTGTATGTGGTGACACTCAGTAACACTCCACCTGTAGAGCGTCATTGATGAGGACATCTATTGTATGTGGTGACAGTCAGTAACACTCCACCTGTAGAGCGTCATTGATGAGGACATCTATTGTATGTGGTGACACTCAGTAACACTCCACCTGTAGAGCGTCATTGATGAGGACATCTATTGTATGTGGTAGCACTCAGTAACACTCCACCTGTAGAGTGTCATTGATGAGGACATCTATTGTATGTGGTGACACTCAGTAACACTCCACCTGTAGAGCGTCATTGATGAGGACATCTATTGTATGTGGTGGCACTCACTAATACTCCATCTGTCTTTCCACAGCAAAACCAGAAGAAGGACGAGATGCTGAAGGGAGCCATCAGAAAGGTGGGGATGGACGGGAACAAGCCGGTCGACTTCATGGTGTTCGTCACGCTCTTGAGCGAAGTGCTCATTACTGACATCGAGCTCTGAGGATGAGCGCTGCGCTTTGGTATACAGTGGTGCTACAATAAGAACGTGGGAGAAAGGGGGGATTTGTATGATGGTGACATCTGCCAATAAAATGTCCAGATTTGCTGTCAGGCCTCTGTGTCCTTCTCATTGGGGTGGGAGAAATCCAGAGGAATGGAGGGTGGCGCTCTCAGGTCATGGGTAAATCCAGAGGAATGAAGGGGGCATACACAGGTACTGTTGGGGGGGGGGAGGTGATCCAGAGGAATGGAGGGGGCACTCACAGGTAATGATGGATGAACCAGAGGAATGGAGGGGGCACTCACAGGTTATGTTGGGGGGAATGCTGAGGAATGGAGGGCGCACTCACAGGTTATGGAGAGGGGCGCTCACAGGTAATGATGGGAGGAATCCAGAGGAATGGAGGGGGCATTTACCGGTAATGATGATGGGAATTCAGAGAAATGGAGGGTGGCACTCACAGGCAATTTTGGGGTGTAATCCATAGAAATGGAGGGGGCGCTCACAAGTAATGTTGCGGGATATCCTGAGGAATAGACGAGGTACTCACAAGTAATAATGGGAGGAATTCAGAGGAATGGAGGGGGACACTTTACAGGTAATGTTGGGGGGAATCCAGAGGAATGGATGGGGTGCTCACAGGTAATGTTGGGGGGCATCCTAAAGAATGGAGGGGGGCGCTCACCGGGAATGTTGGGGGAAATCCAGAAAAATGGAGAGGGGTCCGCACAGGTAATGTTTGGGAGGAATCCAGAGGAATGGAAGGGGCACTCACAGGTAATGTTGGGGGGCATCCAGAGGAATGCAGGGGGGCGCTCACAGGTAATGTTGGGGGGCATCCAGAGGAATGCAGGGGGGGGGGCTCACAGGTAATGTTGGGGTGGAATCCAGAGGAATGGAGGGAGGTGCTCACAGGTAATGGGTGGAATTCAGAGGAAAGTAGGGGGCCACTCACAGGTAATGTTGGGGGAGGTGATCCTGAGGAATGGAGGGGGGCACTCACAGCTAATGATGGGGGAATCCAGAGGAATGGAGGGGGGCGCTTACAGGTAATGATGGGAGGAATTCAGGGGAATGGAGGGGGGCGCTTACAGGTAATGCTGGGGGGAATTCAGAGGAATGGAGGGGGGCGCTCACAGGTAGTGATGGGGGGAATCCAGAGGAATGGAGGGGGGCGCTCACAGGTAATATTGGGGGGAATCCAGAGGAATTGAGGGGGCGCTCCCAGGTAATGTTAATGTGAATCTGGAGGAATGGAGGGGGGCGCTCACAGGTAATGTTGGGGGAATCAACTACACTCTGGATTCTTTGCCGAACACAAAGGGACAGGTGAGCGGAGATTCCCCCTTGATTGACACTCACAGGTATTGTTGTGTGGAATCCAGAGGAATGGAGGGGGGCGCTCACAGGTAATGATGGGGGAATCCAGAGGAATGGAGGGGGGCGCTCACAGGTAATGATGGGGGAATCCAGAGGAATGGAGGGGGGCGCTCACAGGTAATGATGGGGGCAATCCAGAGGAATGGAGGGAGGCGCTCACAGGTGATGATAGGAAGAATCCAGAGGAATGGAGGGGGCACTCATGGGTAATGTTGGGTGGAATCCAGAGGAAAGGCGGGGGATGCTCACAGGTAATGATGGGGGGAATCCAGAAGAATGGAGGGGGTGCTTACAGGTAATGTTGGTGGGATGCCCTCCACTAATGTTCCCAAATTGTGAGTCTACAGCCATCAATAGCACCGACCATACATTCTGTAGCCTGGGGTCTCGGTGAATACTCTAGTAGATCAATTATTATGCCCATGCCAGTCATTGGCTGTGTGCCCCTTGACTGCTGCACCCTAGTGGTTGTAGGTTTAAATTTGGCCCATAATATGTCTCCTCTCTCCCCACCGGCAACCAATTGTTAAGTTTACCCTCCTTATGATGCAACCCAGTGCACTCGAAACCAGGCTTTGAGTACTTCTGGGGAGTCACAGGGGTGTAGACCCGGCTCCATGACCCTGGGTATCAACTTTAAAGTTCAGGAACGGTGGTCGTGACACCCCCCCCGTGGTGTTCGGATATTGTGGCTGACGCTGTGGTGTGGGAACTCTGGGGATGATGGGTTGCAGCTTAGATGTATCACTCCCCACAGGTGGAGTGGTTCCCCAGGGCAAGTGATAAAGTCTATGGTGACGGTAGGTCATTGGGGTGCAGGACTGAGGGTGCAGAATAACAGACAGACACACAGTTGTAGTCTGCTTTACCTTTACTGGTGTTAGCAGGTCCAGACCAGGGTACTGTCCACAGGAGATGTTAGGAATCCTGGTGGCCTGGAATCAAGTTGGGGATCTCCTCCCCCGGTGAGTTCTGAGACCTCTCTGCTGTGTGTCTGTGTGCTGGTCCTGGCTGCCTGTAGCTAACCTGCAACCCTATCTTGCTGCTGTTGAGTCTGTCACCTGTATGGCAGGCAACTTGAGCTCTTCCTGGGCTCCACTCCTCTGGCACTGGCCCTGAACTCTTTGATGCTCCTGTGTCTCCACGTGCTGTGGCTGTGAGACTTGGAATCTCCCGTCCTCTGGATTTGTTTGCTGGGCTTGGAATCTCTCACAACCTCGGACTCCGGTGTCTTCTGCTGATGCTCTGCACTGGGGTGAACCTTCAGCTGGATCCAATCCCCAGGCCTTCTTCTCTTCCTCCTCAGACCGTCTCCTACCGGTCCCTCACGCTGGCTAATCTTTGTCCTGGGAAGAGCCTTACACTGCTCCAGCTCACAGGACGTCTTAACAGCCCTCCTAGGACCTGAACTTCCTAACCCAACCTCCGGGCCAGAATTTATAGGGGAGCTCCCCTGAATCCGGGTTTCAGAGCTCCCCCTTCTGGTCTGGAGTCAGTAAAGGTGTTACATGCTCTGGGCTTACCTGGTGTGGATACCCCTTCTTGCTCCCAGGCATGACATCACCCCCCGAGAGAGGCAATACCATTTTGGCAACCGGACTCTGGGGTGCCACATTCCCCCCTTGTTAAATTCTGTACTCCTGGACTGAGGAAACTTTTTTGAAAAACATAATAACAATGAAGAACAATTGAAAAGGTGAACATAGTCTCAAAACTGAAAAATTACAAAAACCAATAAAATATGAAAAACACAGTCACTATGGCGGTTAGACCTTCCACTGTTGGCTGATGATAAACTTTTTAAAAAATTGTCTTTACCACAACCAGTCCTGTGGTTTACTGGTCCATGTTTAAGTAAATGTTCAACACTGTTTAAAAGTTCATACAGTAAGTCCTATAGGCACGGTACGCTTGGTGGTTGCTTATTTACATAGTTACATGAAAACAAAACATATTTACTTTTTAACCTTGTTTACACACTAGTCGTGGTATCTAACAGGGATTGGACCTTGGGTAGTGCACTAGGATCATTGCAGCACGAGTGTTTCTTCTGATGACCTAGCCTGGTCTAATGTGTCTGTTGGGGTCCCACTAGTGTCTGTACTGCAGGTAAGCCTATGTCTTATGTGGCGCCCCACTGGTCGGGATGCCACATAAGGGTACTGCACCCAAATAAGAGTGTGTAGTATTCCTGTGACCAAGGGAAATGGGATGATGCATAAAGGATCCTCACAACACCCATTCATACACACCCGAGCGTAGAGGACCATGGGTGAACCCGCTGTAGGGAAGACCCAGTCCTGTGGGAGGAGTCAGGTGGGTAGAAAAGTGTATGGGTGGGAGGACAGTTAGGCAGTCAGTCAGAGTGAGTTAGACAGTTGGCTGGAGACAGTGAGCGAGGAGACCCTAGGGGCATCAGACATTGCAGTGCGCCCGAATCTGGACCCGGTACGACTAGCGATCAGAGGGGTCTGATCCCGGGAAGAGGATCAGCTCTGGACACAGTGCGGGTATTCATCCCCGAGCCATTAAACTGGAGGCCCCAAGCTTCTGTAAGAAGTTGCAGCCAAAGACCCGACTCATCCCTTGAAAAGGCACACCAAACTAGGGTCAGGGGGACCTAAAGGGAAGTCCTCCACCGAAGACCCGTGGGAGCTGGCTCGAGGCTCTGTGCGTGTGGCGCCCCACTGGTCGGTGCGCCACTAAGAGGTTACTTTACTTTTAATGTTCTTTTTATTAAGCAATAAAAGATGTACAGTTAATAGAACACTCCCATACATAAGGAGTTGAATACAGAAGTTTCAACAAAAGGTGTCGACAGTATACAAACGGTTGTATTAAATGTCTTATAATGTTCTACTTTCCATAAAAAAATTTTCCTAGAAAAGGAGCAAAAGAAATACCAAATTTTCAAAAAGCATACATTTATAAAGGTAAGGGGGATATAACTGGGGGTGGGATCAGGATTGTGAGCAGGTAGTGGGGGGGGTAAAAAACTTTGGGATGGAATCCGCTAGAGGGTGTCTCCACGTTATAAATCATTCAATTATAGAAGTTCTTATAAACTCTTGGGTCACTCTAAAGTATATCCATGGGGGACACGTTTTTTCCAAAGAGTCATAGGAGCTGGACGAGAGGTCTGCGATTTCTGCTGTATGGTGCACAGTATCTATTTCTCTAATTCAATGAGACCTAGATGGGATTCTGTTCGAGTTCCATTGAGCCTGCTGGCGGTTATAATGTTGGAGGCTAATCTGGATGTATATGGTTCTTTCGGCCAAATAGGCAGGTTGAGCAATGCCGATAAAAGCGTTAGTTCTACTCTGCGTTGTAAAACCTCTGAGAGCACCTCTGCCACCATCCTCCAGTACTCTTGTATAAATGGACAATGCCACCAAATGTGTATATGTTCCCAGATCAGCGTTACATCTCCAACAGGAGTCCGGTGACGGGGAGTACCATTTATGCATCATTGCAGGGGTACGATACCACCTTGTTACCACTTTATAAGAATTTTCCCGCAATTTTACGCAGGGAGATGGGCCATGAGATCTTCTATAAATTTGCGTAATTTGTTGTACCTCTTCAAATGAAAGGAGCGCTCCATCTACCAATAGGAGATCAATTGGGACGGGAGTAGACATCACCTTTCTTTGATCCGCAGGATTGGCTATTGGGGGTTTCACTAAGAGTTGGCCAATGATGTCTTGCAGATTTAGAATGGGTGTTAGTGGGGGTAGAAGCGTATTACATTCTTTTTTCCATATCTCTACAACAGCTCTTGTAAAGATGTTCGTGTTCGGGGCCAGCTAGTTGTGTAGATCTGGTAGCAATGCTAGTGATCTCAGAGGGGTGTGTGACAGATTCCTCAATGGCTAGTGTGGCACCCCAGGGGTTAACGTGCCACAGTAACATCACACGGGTTCCCTCCCCACAACACACTGACCTACACTAGCACCTCTGGGCCAGGAGGGGGAGCACAACCAGCTCCCTTATATACTCCAGGTCAAGAGGAAGTAGTTAGTTCAGTACAAGGCAGTACTGTGAAGAGACCAGTTCCTGGGAGAACTGAGGGAGGCTGTAGTGTAAAGGAGCTGTGCCAGGCTTCTCTACAGCCGCTCATCGAATCCAAGCCAAGCCAGGGTCTGAGGGAAGGAGCATTAAGGACAAAGAAACACATCTGGGAGCTTGAGTGCCATCACCACTCGCCCCAGAGGAGCGCACAGAACGGACACCGGATCCGAGACTGTGATTGACACACACAGCACAGTAAATCCAGGAATAGTGGAGCTTCCATATCAACACTGTACCAGTGCAAAGCAACACGGCAGGGTCAGCACCACACAGAAGACTCAAGTTGCCTAGCCAAGGGGTACTAGAAAGAGGAGAGAGAGACAGTGCCAGCAGCTCAGCTAGAAGCAGCCGCAGGGCCACACACAGCGCAGCACAAGGAAGCTGAGGACCCGGACAGGGTGGGAGCAACCCGGCCCCAGTACAGACTCCGTGGACAATCTGCAACAACATCTGCAGTAAAGCTTTGGAAACTACAGAAGCGTGAGTGTGTGTTTCTTCAACCCCGTCTCCACTAACAATCCCCTTATTATCACCTCCACCATAGACCATAACAACCACTGCCCCGGGGACCTCGCCTCTACCTACAGAGAGCAATACCATCTAAGCTGCCTAACATCATCCCCGGCAGCTCTGCAGCAGCGGTGGTCCCATTACTGACCACACACCGTGGGTGGCGTCACGACAAACATTCAATCCTCTGTAAATATTCCCCTTTTACTTGCCAGAGCCCGGTACACGATCCGGGCCAGGACCACCGTGACATCCCCAGCAGCAAACCCGGTCCGGTACCGAGTAACCCGTCCCAGTGGGCTCGACACTAGCCACAATTTGTGAGTTGGTCTCCTGATCCAGTCTATGATTCTGGTTAGCATAGCAGCTCTATAGTATTTATGGATATCTGGTGCCCCCATACCCCCCTATCCCTTGGTAATGCAAGTGTCTGGAACTTAATTCATGGTTTCTTGTTGTTCCAAATGAAGTTTAATATAAAGGTGTGTATTTTGTTTAAAATTCGTTTTGGTATATGTATCGGGAGCATTTGAAATAGGTACAGGAATTTGGGTAGTATTATACATTTAAGTAGGTTTTTCCTCCCAATCCACGATAAATAAGGGGTTCTCCAGGATTTGACTATCTCAATTGCTTTTCCTAATGTTGGTTCTATGTTGAGAGTAAGAAGATCTTTAACTGTGTGACCTATTGTGATACCTAGGTATGTAATACATTTATTTGGTCACGCAAAGGGATATATACGTCTATATTTGTTAATAGTGGATCTGGGAACATTTAGGCTTAGGGCTTCTGATTTGGACAGGTTCATTTTGTAGTCAGACAGTCTGCCATAGTTGTCAAGAGTTTGTATAAAGGCAGAGATTCCCCTATCTGGGTCAGACAGGATCACCAGCAGATCATCCGCAAATGTGGCCGACTTGTGGTGTATTTTGTTGAATTGGATGCTTCATAACAGTGGTTCCATCACTAGAACATATAATAGGGGCGACAGAGGGCACCCCGGCCTCGCACTGTTTTGTATCAAGAAAGGGTCTGAGAGCAAATGATTAATTTTCAATCTTACTGACGGCGAGGCGTACATTTTGAATATAGCTTCTATTAAAAGGGGGGGAATGTGGAAAGCCGCCAGGGTGCTGCGAAGGAATGTCCAGTCCACCCTATCGAAGGCCTTCTCCGTACTCAGCAGGACCATTGGTTTATTATGGAGTTTTGCATATTACATTTAGTGTAGGATTCTGCTTGCGTTGTCTCTCCCCTCTTCCCTGCACAAACCCTGTTTGCTCTAATGTGATCATTTGTGGTAGGAGGCCCGTCACACGTCTCACTATTAAGCTGGCATACATTTTCTGATCTACATTTAGCAAGGAGATAGGCCTGTAACTCCCACAGAGCGTTGGGTCTTTACCTTCTTTATGTAGAAGTGTGACATGTGCTTCAAGGGACTGGGAGGGGAGAGAACTTCCACTCACAACTGCGCTACACATTTTCATTAAAGGTCCGAATAGAATGTCTTATAATAGAGGAGCGGGAATCCGTCCGGCCCAGAGATTTGCCTGTCCGGCCCTTCGACAGGATGGACGGGAGCTCCTCAGGCTCTAAGGGCCTCGTCAGCCATTTCTGCTGATTTACTTCTAGTTTTGGTAGAGACAGGGAGGAGAGGAGGGAGTCCATTTCAGACCTCCTTTGATTTCGGACTGTCTCGGGCTCGGGTGGTCTTAATTGGTTCAGATTTTTATAGAATGTCAGGAATTCTGCTGTGATTTGTTCATAGTTTTGTGTAAGGTGACCCTGCCCAGTTTTAACCCTATGGATAAATGTCCGGTTGATCAGTGAAATCATAGGTTTAGAAGCTTTGTCACCATGTTCTAGAAGACGATTTCTCCAATTAGTAAGATATTTTGCAGATTTTTTATTAACCCCTTCAGGACCCAGCCTATTTTGACCCTAAAGACCTTGCCATTTTTTGCAATTCTGACCAGTGTCCCTTTATGAGGTTATAACTCGGGAACGCTTCAACCGATCCTAGCGATTCTGAGATTGTTTTTTCGTGACATATTGGGCTTCATGTTAGTATTAAATTTAAGTCGATAATTTTTGCATTTATTTGTGAAAAAATCAAAAATATGGCAAAAATTTTGAAAATTTCACAATTTTCACATTTTTTATTTTTTTTTCTGATAAACAAGAGAGATATGTGACAGAAAAAAGTTATTAAATAATATTTCCCACATGTTACTTCACATCAGCACAATCTTGGAAAAAAAAAAATTTTTTGTTAGGACATTATAAGGGTTCAAAGTTCATGAGCAATTTTTCATTTTTCAACCAAAATTTACAAAACCATTTTTTTTGTGACCACATCACATTTGAAGTCCTTTTGAGGGGTGTACATGACAGAAAACACCCAAAAGTGACACCATTCCAAAAACTGCACCCATCAAGCTACTCAAAACTACATTCAAGAAGATTATTAACCCTTCAGGTGCTTAACAGGAACTAAAGCAAAGTGGAAACAAAAAATTGATATTTTAATTTTTTTATCAAAAATGTTCTTTTAGCCTCAATTCTTTCATTTTCACATGGGCAACAGGATAAAATGGATCTTAAAATGTGTTGTGCAAATTCTCCCGAGTACATCGATACCTCATATGTGATCATAAACCACTGTTTGGGCGCATGGCAGGGATCAGAAGGGAAGGAGCGCCATTTGAATTTTGGAGCTAATTTTACATTCAAAAAGTGAAATTTCGCTCCTTCCCTTCTGACCCCTGCCATGCGCCCAAACAGTGGTTTATGACCACATATGAGGTATCAGTGTACTCAGGAGAAATTGCCCAACAAATTTTAGGATGAATTTTATGCTGTTGCCATGTGAAAACGAAAACATTTAGGCTAAAAGAACATTTTTCTTAAAAAAAAAGTACTATTTCATTTTCACAGATCAATTTGTAAAGCACCTGGGGGTTCAATATGCTCACTACCCATCTATATATGTTCCCTGGGGGGTCTAGTTTCCAAAATGGGGTCACTTGTGGGGGAGCTCCAATGTTTAGGCACACAGGGGCTCTCCAAACGCGACATGGTGTCCGCTAACAATTTGAATAAAAATCAGCTCAAATTGTTAGCTGTAACCATGTTGTGTTTAGTGAGCCCCTGTGTGCCTAAACATTGGGGCTCCCCACAAGTGACCCCATTTTGGAAACTAGACCCCCCAAGGAACGTATCTAGATGCATAGTAAGCACTTTGAACCCCAAGGTGCTTCACAAATTCATCCATAAAAATGAAAAAGCACTTTTTTTTCCACAAAAATTTTCTTTTTTCATTATTATGGATCAATTTGTGAAGCACCTGGGGGTTCAATATGCTCACTACCCATCTAGATATGTTCCGTAGGGGGTCTAGTTTCCAAAATGGGGTCACTGTGGGGGAGCCCCAATGTTTAGGCACACAGGGGCTCACTAAACACAACATGGTTACAGCTAACAATTTGAGCTGATTTTTATTCAAATTGTTAGCGGACACCATGTTGGGTATGGAGAGCCCCTGTGTGCCTAAACATAGGAGCTCCCCCACAAGTGACCCCATTTTGGAAACTAGACCCCCAAAGGAACGTATCTAGATGCATGGTGAGCACTTTGAACCCCCAGGTGCTTCACATATTAATCTGTAAAAATGAAAAAGTACTTTTTTTCCACAAAAATCTTTTTTTTTCATTAATTTGTGAAGCACCTGGGTGTTCAATATGCTCACTACCCATCTAGATATGTTCCCTGGGGGGTCTAGTTTCCAAAATGGGGTCACTTGTGGGGGAGCGCCAATGTGGAGACACACAGGGGCTCTCCAAACGTGACATGGTGTCCGCTAACAATTTGAATAAAAATCAGCTCAAATTGTTAGCTGTCACAATGTTGCGTTTGGTGAGCCCCTGTGTGCCTAAACATTGGGGCTCCCCCACAAGTGACCCCATTTTGGAAACTAGACCCCCCAGGGAACTTATCTAGATGGGTGGTGAGCATTTTGAACACCCCAGTGCTTCACAAATTAATCTGTAAAAATGAAAAAAGAAAATGTTTGTGGAAATAAAAGTACTTTTTCATTTTTACGGATGAATTTGTGAAGCACCTGGGGGTTCAAAGTGCTCACTATGCATCTAGATACGTTCCCTGGGGGGTCTAGTTTCCAAAATGAGGTCACTTGTGGAGGAGCCCCAATGTTTAGGCACACAGGGGCTCACCAAACGCAACATTGTGACACCTAACAATTTGAGCTGATTTTTATTCAAATTGTTAGCGGACACCATGTCGCGTTTGGAGAGCCCCTGTGTGCCTAAACATTGGAGCTCCCCCACAAGTGACCCCATTTTGGAAACTAGACCCCCCAGGGAACATATCTAGATGGGTAGTGAGCATATTGAACCCCCAGGTGCTTCAAAAATTAATGAAAAAAAAGATTTTTGCGGAAAAAAAGTACTTTTTCATTTTTACAGATTAATATGTGAAGCACCTTGGGATTCAAAGTGCTCACTATGCATCTAGATACGTTCCTTTGGTGGTCTAGTTTCCAAAATGGGGTCACTTGTGGAGGAGCTCCTATGTTTAGGCACACAGGGGCTCTCCAAACGCGACATGGTGTCCGCTAACAATTTGAATAAAAGTCAGCTAAAATTGTTAGCTGTAACCATGTTGTGTTTAGTGAGCCCCTGTGTGCCTAAACATTGGGGCTCCCCCAAAAGTGACCCCATTTTGGAAACTAGACCCCCCACGGAACATATCTAGATGGGTAGTGAGCATATTGAACCCCCAGGTGCTTCACAAATTGATCCATAATAATGAAAAAAGAAAATTTTTGTGAAAAAAAAGTGCTTTTTCATTTTTATGGATGAATTTGTGAAGCACCTGGGGGTTCAAAGTGCTCACAATGCATCTAGATACGTTCCTTGGGAGGGGTCTAGTTTCCAAAATGGGGTCACTTGTGGCGGAGCCCCAATGTTTAGGCACATAGGGGCTCACTAAACACAACATGGTTACAGCTAACAATTTGAGCTGATTTTTATTCAAATTGTTAGCGGACACCATGTCGCGTTTGGAGAGCCCCTGTGTGCCTAAACATAAGAGCTCCTCCACAAGTGACCCCATTTTGGAAACTAGACCCCCAAAGGAACGTATCTAGATGCATAGTGAGCACTTTGAACCCCCAGGTGCTTCACATATTAATCTGTAAAAATGAAAAAGTACTTTTTTTCCACAAAAATCTTTTTTTTTCATTAATTTGTGAAGCATCTGGGGGTTCAATATGCTCACTACCCATCTAGATATGTTCCCTGGGGGGTCTAGTTTCCAAAATGGGGTCACTTGTGGGGGAGCTCCAATGTTTAGGCACACAGGGGCTCTCCAAACGCGACATGGTGTCCGCTAACAATTTGAATAAAAATCAGCTCAAATTGTTAGGTGTCACAATGTTGCGTTTGGTGAGTCCCTGTGTGCCTAAACATTGGGGCTCCCCCACAAGTGACCTCATTTTGGAAACTAGACCCCCCAGGGAACGTATCTAGATGCATAGTGAGCACTTTGAACCCCCAGGTGCTTCACAAATTCATCCGTAAAAATGAAAAAGTACTTTTATTTCCACAAACATTTTCTTTTTTCATTTTTACAGATTAATTTGTGAAGCACTGGGGTGTTCAAAATGCTCACCACCCATCTAGATAAGTTCCCTGGGGGGTCTAGTTTCCAAAATGGGGTCACTTGTGGGGAGCTCCAATGTTTAGGCACACAGGGGCTCTCCAAACGTGACATGATGTCCGCTAACAATTTGAGCTGATTTCCATTCAAATTGTTAACAGACACCATGTCGCGTTTGGAGAGCCCCTGTGTGCCTAAACATTGGAGCTCCCCCACAAGTGACCCCATTTTGGAAACTAGACCCCCCAGGGAACGTATCTAGATGTATAGTGAGCACTTTGAACCCCCAGGTGCTTCACAAATTGATCCGTAAAAATGAAAAAGTACTTTTTTTTCTACAAAATATTTTTTTTCCCATTAATTTGTAAAGCACCTGGGGGTTCAATATGCTCACAAGCCATCTAGATATGTTCCCTGGGGGGTCTAGTTTCCAAAATGGGGTCACTTGTAGGGGAGCTCCAATGTTTAGGCACACAGGGGCTCTCCATACGCGACATGGTGTCCGCTAACAATTGGAATTGTTAGCGGACACCATGTTGCGTATGGAGAGCCGCTTTGTGACTAAATATTAGAGCTCCCCCACAATTGACCCCATTTTGGAAACTAGACCCCCCAAGGAACGTATCTAGATGCATAGTGAGCACTTTGAACCCCCAGGTGCTTCACAAATTGATCTGTAAAAATGAAAAAATAATTTTTCTGTGGAAAAAAAAAGTACTTTTTTATTTTTATGGATCAATTTGTGAACCACTTGGGGGTTCAAGTGCTCACTATGCATCTAGATACGTTCCTTGGGGGGTGTAGTTTCCAAAATGGGGTCACTTGTGGGGGAGCTCCAATGTTTAGGCAGGGGCTCCAATGTTTAGACAGGGGCTCTCCATACGCGACATGGTGTCCGCTAACAATTGGAATTGTTAGCGGACTCCATGTCGCGTATGGAGAACCCCTGTGTGCCACCAGCACAAGGGCAACTGGAAGAGTTGGGGTACAGCACCAGAAAATGGCACCTCTAATGTGCTATTTTCTGGGGTGGCTGTGGGTTGCAATTTGCAGCGTGGGGGGGCCACAACATTTGGGTCTCTCCACGATGAGGATTGCAGCCCCCCAACTGCCAAGTTGCACCTGGCTGGCATCCAAAAATAAGGCAAAGCTCCTTGTCATTTTATTGGTAGAAGTAAAAAAAAAATGACATAGGGCTCTGCCATATTTTTGGTCCAGCCAGGTACAACTTGGCAGCTACGGACTGCCAACAGCCCCCAGCTGCCTCGTCATACCTGGCTGGAACCAAAAATACAGCGAAGCCTATTTTTATTTTATTTCTAGAATTATTTCTAGAAAAAAAATGACATAGGGCTCCGCCATATTTTTGGTCCAGCCAGGTACAACTTGGCAGCTACGGACTGCCACCCACCCCCAGCTGCCTCATCATACCTGGCTGGAACCAAAAATACAGTGAAGCCCATTTTTTTTTTAATTTCTAGAACTAATTCTAGAAAAAAAATTACGTGGGGCTCCGCCATATTTTTGGTCCAGCCAGGTACAACCAGGCAGCTGGGGACTGGAATCCTCAGCATAGAGAGGCCCAAGCGTTCTGGGCCCCCCATGCTGCGAATTGCAGCCCGCAGCCACCCCAGAAAATGGCGCATTCATTGAAGCGCCATATTCTGGCGCTGTACCCACGCTCTTCCAGTTGCCCTGGTGGCGGTGGCTAACTGGGTAATAAAGGGGTTAATGCCAGCTTTTTATTGGCAGCTGGCACTAAGCCCGAGATTCATAATATAGGGCCAATGTTAGACCCGCCATTAGGAATCTCTAGTATGGTAAATAGTCAATAAATACACACAGAGAAAAATCTTTTTATTTGAAAAAAAAACAGACACAATTCGGACTCCATCTTTATTATAAAACGATCCAACGTAGTCCACAACGAAGGTCCCGCGACGCTCGATCGCTCCGACGTAGTCCATAACGAAGGTCCCACGACGTTCAATTGTCTCCGACGTAGTCCACAACGAAGGTCCCACGACGCTCGATCGCCTTTGCTTTCAGATCGCTACTCTGGAGCCTGATCCGCCAGCATGGTGATTGAGCTGCAGAAAGTGATCTGAGACCCCAGGCGCAGTGACCCACTATGTGCATCACTGCGCCTGGGCTGCCAGATCGCTTTCCGCAGCTCGTTCCCCATGCATGGGGATCGAGCTGCGGAAAGCGATCTGGCAGCCCAGGCGCATTGACCCACTATGTGCATCACTGCGCCTGGGCTGTCAGATCGCTTTCTGCAGCTCGATGCCCATGCAGGGAGATCGGGCTGCAGAGCAGCGATCTAAGAGCCTGGGCGCAGTGACCCACTATGTCATCACTGCGCCCAGGCTGTCAGATTGCTTTCTGCAGCTCGATCCCCCTGCACGGGGATCGAGTTGCGGAAAGCGATCTGGCAGCCCAGGCGCAGTGATGCACATAGTGGGTCACTGCGCTCGGGGTGTCAGATCACTTTCTGCAGCTCGATGCCCATGCAGGGAGACCCACTATGTGCATCAGTGCGCCCGGGCTGTCACATTGCTTTCTGCAGCTGGATCCCCAGGATCCAGCTGCAGAAAGTGATCTGACAACTCCAGCACAGTGATCCACAGTGATCACATAATGGTCACTGTGGATCACTGTGCTGGATCTGTCAGATCACTTTCTACAGCTAGATCCTGAGGATCCAGCTGTAGGAAGTGATCTGACAGATCCAGCACAGTGATCCACAGTGACCATTATGTGATCACTGTGGATCACTGTGCTGGATCTGTCAGATCACTTCCTACAGCTGGATCCTCAGGATCTAGCTGTAGAAAGTGATCTGACAGCTCCATCACAGAGCTGTCAGATCCGGAGGCGGCGGGAGAGAAGAGGAGGAGGAGCGGGATGCAGCCATGCAGGATGGAGCGCGATCGCCGGAGGAGTGAGTGGGAGAGGCGATCGCCGCTCCGGTAATCGGGGGGGGCAGGAAGGGGGAAGAGGGGGCCTGACAGGGGATGGGGGGCACTTAGAGGAAGCGGGGGCAGTTAGGAGGAGCCGGGCGGCAGGAAGAGGAAACGGGCGCAGGGACAGGAAGCAGGGGTAAGAAAGATGAAGAGGGGGCAGGAAAGAGAGGTGGGGGACAGGGGGGCAGTTAGAGGATGCCAGGGGAGCAGATCGGAGGGTAGGGATAGCAGGGGCAGGCAGGGAAGCATTACAGGCGCGGTGATTTTCACTTTCACTTTTGAGTGCCAATCACCGCGCCTGTAGCCGGGGGGGGTGGGGGTGGGGGCAAATTGACCCCCCCTGGGGTGTTGTACAACTCCCCATGTACCTGCAGGCCGAGTGACAGGTCAGTGAGACCCTCACTCGGCCTGCAGGAGCCCGATCATTCCATGGCCCACCCCTAGGGCCAAGGGTCGGGTATGAACTTGTTTTCATGGCCCAAACGTAGGGCCAAGGGTCGTGAAGGGGTTAAGCAGATCTTTAAGGCGATGTCTACATTCAGTTAGTTTCATCATGGCAGGTTGAGCCAGTGTTTTCTGGTGTTGAGTCTCTAAGGGCGCCTTCACACTGGCGTTCGGCACCGCAGCGTATGGACTGCATACGCATCTGCAGTGCCGAACGCAGACATTTTCATGTGGACGCAACAGTGATGGGTCTGCATGCGGTCACATGAAAATGCCCCTAGAAGGCATTGCCTGATGAGCCCGGCTGTCAAGAGAGGAGACAGGGGACCCGAAGCAGCTCCATTCTCTCAGAGCCCGGGCGTTGAGAGAATGGATTCCAATGTGATCCTCACAGTTTTTCTGCGGTGTCCTGCGGATGGCCGTGCGGTCTCATTGCCCTCCATATATGATTTGTACGCCTGCAGAGGCGTGCTTACAAATCATACATTCTCGGCCGCACAGAAAATGCAACATGTTGCGTTTCTGAGCGCCGAGAATCAGCGCATGCGGACGTGAACGCGGCCATCCGCACGGCACTGCATACACCGTGCGTCCCCATGTTAAACATGGGGATGGACGATGCATGCGGTCTGCTCGCGTTCACCCACCGCACTACGCTGCGGCGGGAAACGCCAATGTGAAAGCGCCCTAAGTGTATTATTTCCCTATATAAAGTCTCTATTTCTAGCTTCCTCTGTTTATTTTGATATGATGCCAATGATATTATTATGCCTCTTAGTGTTGCCTTGTGGCCTCCCAGATTATAGTGGGGGCCATGTCTGGAGTATTATTAGTTAAGCAGTAATCCTTAATTTTTGTATTTTATTTTTAATGTCTTTCAGGCTCAGGAGAGATTCATTAAGTCTCCAGGTCCTGGAATTTGGGAAGGTTTACCCAAACCCCAGTGTCACAGACACCACTGCATGGTCCGAGTACAATGCTGGGAGGACTTCAGTTTTAACTATAGCTGAAAGTAGAGTTTTAGATGTAAATATATAATCTAGTGTGTGGTAGTTGTTGTGTGAGTGGGAATAGTACGTGTATGTTCTGTCTTTCGGGTGGAAATAGCGCCACACATCTATTAAATCTGCTGTATGAAGGGAAGACC
>JARQOC010000012.1:116446178-116551178 GCA_033576535.1 Allobates femoralis | reverse complement strand
AAGAGCCATGCAGTCAATCTGAGGGCCCTGGAATTGAGGTGGAAGAATGGGCCTTGTGCGAGCAGATCTGCGCGTTCTGGAAGAGCCCACCGGAGTCCGCCTGACAGTCGCCACAGGTCCGGATACCAGGACCTCCTGGGCCAATCTGGAGCCACTAGAATGGCTACCCTGCACTCCGACCTGATCTTCCACAGCACCCTGGGAATCAGAGCTAGAGGCGGGAACACATACGGAAGATGGAATCTGGACCAACTCAGAATCAGGGCATCTGCCCCCAGAGACTGAGGATCCCAGGATCTCGCCATGTATTGCGGCACCTGATGATTCAGCCGCGAGGCCATCAGATCCACGTCCGGAGTGCCCCATCTGCTGCAGATGTCCTGGAAGACGTCTGGATGAAGAGACCACTCTCCGGCGTCCATCCCCTGTCGGCTCAGATAGTCGGCCTCCCAGTTCTCGACCCCTGGGATGTGAACTGCGGAGATCAGGCAATCGTTGTCCTCCACCCAAGATAGAATGCGGTGGACTTCGGCGAGGGCCTGAGCACTTCTGGTCCCTCCCTGATGATTTATATAGGCGACGGCCGTCGCATTGTCGGACTGAACCCGAATGGGTTGCCCTGACAAGAACTTCTGAAACGCTAGGAGCGCCAGATAGACCGCCTTGATCTCCAGCACGTTGATCTGCAACGCCGACTCCGACGGAGTCCAGAGGCCTTGAGCCCTGTGGTGTAAGAACACCGCACCCCAGCCCGTCAGACTGGCGTCGGTGGTCACCACTAACCATGACGGTTTGAGGAAGGACCGGCCCCGTGACAAATGACGTGGCTGGAGCCACCACTGCAGGGAATCCCTGGTCGGTTGGGAAAGTGTCACAAGCCGATTCAGAGAGATCGTCCTCTTGTCCCATCTGCGAAGAATCTCCAGCTGGAGAGGACGGAGGCGAAACTGCGCAAAAGGTACTGCCTCTATTGCAGCTACCATGCGTCCCACCAACTTCATCAAGATCCGTAGGGATGATTGTGGTGACAGGAGGACTGCTTGCACTCCTGATTGGATCGCCATCTGTTTGACTCGTGGCAGAGACACTAGGGCCGAGTCCGTGTGAAAGTCCATGCCCAGATATGTCAGTGACTGGGTCGGAACCAGGGTCGACTTCTGGATATTGATAAGCCACCCGAACTGTTCCAGAGACTTCATGGTTACCTCCAGGCTTTGCCGACAAAGGTGTTCTGATGGCGCCCTGACCAGCAGGTCGTCCAGATAGGGTATTACGGCGTGCCCCTGCACGTGCAGGAGACCCATCATGGAGGCCATCACTTTCGTGAACACCCGCGGTGCCGAGGCCAACCCGAACAGCAGCGCCACAAATTGGAAGTGTTCTTCCCCCACTGCAAATCTCAACCAGCGCTGATGAGCCGGTGCAATGGGCACGTGAAGGTAAGCGTCTCGGATATCTATGGACGCTAGGAAGTCTCCCTGTGACACAGCTGCGATCACGGATCGCAGTGATTCCATACGGAACTTCCGAACCAACACGTGACGGTTGAACAACTTTAGGTCCAGAACCGGGCGGAAGGAACCGTCCTTCTTTGGTACAATAAAGAGGTTGGAGTAAAAACCCCAAACCTCTCCCCGGAAGGCACCGGGACCACCACTCCGTCCCTGCGGAGACCCTCCAACACCAGGTGAAAGGCCTGAGCCTTTTCTGGGGAGGGGACCGACCGATGGAATCGGGGTATCGGCTTTGACGTCAGCTCTATCCTGTAACCTCGCGAGACCACGTCTCGAACCCACTGATCTTGAACGTGAAGTAGCCACCTGTCCTGAAAACGAGACAGGCGACCCCCCACCTGTGGGGAGGCAGGAAGGGAGAGCGAGTCATGTAGAGGCGGGTTTGGGGGCGGCAGCCGCTGCCCCCGCCGGCTTCTTTGGACGACTCTTAGAGCGCCACTGAGAAGCGGGCTTGCCCCCTCGGTCCGTGCGAGCGGACGGTGCTGATGACTGTGAGCTGGACCGAAAGGACCACTGTTTTGGGTTCCTCTTAACGGTGTACCGTGGCTTAGGTTTATTCTGCGGAATCTTAGACTCAGCAGAATCCTTTATCAGCTTGTCCAGTTCGGTACCAAAAAGCCTGTCACCAGAGAACGGAAGATTCTGCAAAATCTTCTTAGATGTGGCATCTGAGTCCCAAAGACGCAGCCACAACAACCTGCGAATCGCAATAGCATTGGCCGAAGCCACAGCTGAGCGAGTGGCAGTTTCCAAAGTCGCCGTCCTGGCGTAGTCCGCATAGGCCCTTGCCCTTTCGGTAAGCGCCAGGACCTCTGGACTGGACCTTGCTAGGTCAGAAATACCGTCCAAGCATGTAGTAATCGCTTGTAAGGTCCAGATCGTGGCAAAATTAGGGGCAAATGAAGACCCCACAGCCTCATAGGAAGACTTGGCGAGTTGCTCGACCTGTCTATCAGTCGCATCCTTCAGCGAGGAGCTATCAGAGGCAGAGAAAAGGGAGCGTGCAGCAATCCTGGTCATGGAAGCGTCCACCTTCGGGGACTGCGACCACTCCTGTAGCACCTCCTGGGGGAAGGGGAAGCGATTGTCCTTGGGTTTGCGGACATAACGCCGCCCAGGATGTAACCTGGGTGCTCTAACCACCCTTCCAAAGTTAGTGTGGTCCATGAAGGAGCCACTCGGTCTAGCCTCCGGCCGCAGCCATTGATAGACCTCCTTCGGGTGTACAGTCACCTCCTCAGGGGGTGTCACGAGACGTAAGGTCTCGTTGATAGAGGACACCAAATCCTCCACCCCGTCTGGTGGTTCAGACACAGACACAGACCCGAGAGTCGAACCCCCATCATCTTCCTCACCATCAGAGGAACGCTCCTCCTCAGAGAGAGCCTGGAGCTCGGGTGAATCCTCACGACGAGCCCGCTTAAGGGGTCTCACAGCAGAAGAGGGAGACACCCGGGGGTAACTGGAAGGAGTAGCTGGGCTTTCCAGCCTCCTATTGAGTGCCTCCAGGGATTGCGACATGGAGGACAGCTGGGACAACAGAGATTCATTGATCTTATTCTGAGTTTCCCATGGCCCTGGAATCACCTGAACCTCAGGGTACAGCACCGGAGCTGCTGTCTCAGCAGTGTCAGTCCGGGCCTCTGGGCGTCCGCAGTTATTGCAGGACCCCTCCACCAGAGTCCCATTGCATGTAGCACAGGTAATGGTGGCATCTGCCGCCTTAGCAGCGCGCTTCCTAACTGAGGACATCGCCACAGCAGGGGAAATAAGCCAAATTGCGCAGACAAAACCGGGAATCCCGGTGGCTTACCGACCGCAGCGAAGCGGTAGGAGGAAGCGGTGTGTGTGACCTCCGCGAGAGTTTCCGGTCTCCTCTGGAGTGCAGGCGCACGCTGCATACAGATCCCAGCCGGGAAGTGAGGGTAAAGATGGCCGCCGACAGTGAAACCGTGGGCGGCGCCGAAAACACGCGGGAAGCGCACACACACGCCCATCGATGACGTCACCGCACGGGCTGCTTCCTATCCTCCAAGCAGCCTCAGTATTAAGGCGCCAGAGCCCGCAGCGCGGGAAGTAATGTGAAATACATCACACAGACTGCATGCACCAATACACATCCGCAGCCTACAGCCTCAGCCCCTGCGACACACAGGGCGGTCAGCCAGGGTGACCCCAGCACGGGGTGCAACTCCAGATCCGCGGACCCGAGGGTAACGCGCGGTCTGAGTGTCAGGACACATAAAGTGACCGACACTACCCCCAGGCACACAGGAGACAGAGTGCCTCAGTGCCGGTCCGGTCTGTAAGCACCATTTAGGGAGGCCTCGGACGGGGGTTCAGCACCAGTCCGGAGTGTAAGCACCATTTAGGGAGGCCTCGGACTGGGCTGGCTCCAGTCCGGTCTGTAAGCACCATTTAGGGAGGCCTCGGACGGAGCGGAGCTGTGCAAGGCTCCCATCTCCCACTCTCCAGAGCCCCCCAGAGAGGGATGGAAAGGAGCGCAACAGCGTACCGGGAGAACACAAAGTGTCCAGGCTCTAGGCCCTCCGGTACCTCCACCTGCGTGTACCACAAGGGTGAGCGGGGAGGCTGTCGCAGGTCCCGACCGGGACCAGTTTACCTTGTCTTCAGACGCCATCACGTAAGTTGTGAGAATGCAGTGAAGTGCAAGCAAAGCGTGATCCTCCGAGCACACTAAGTTTAAAACTGAGGATGTTCCCTGCGGTAGGGGTTTATAAGCGGAGGAGGCGGTGTCTACAAACTTGTAGTACCTAGTGTGACCTCCGGAGGGCAGTGCCCTAAACCCCATTGTTTGGGTCTCCCATTATGATGACCAGAAAATATATAATTTGTCAATGCCATGACCCCATACAAATTATGGATTCATATAAAGAGGTAGGGATGATGGGGAGGAATGGGAGAGGGAAGGAGGGTGGTGAAGGTGGTGAGCACACAATGCCAAGTGTTCACACCATGACAATACATAGGATATTTGAGTGTCATACATCTTGAAACATAAATGAGAAAGACAGGAATGTGAAGTTATCAATAATTCAACCGTGATCAAATGGACGGAATAGGGGCGGCAAGAGGATGAGCTGCCCAAACCAACCAAGAGTCCAATATAAGGCTCTCCTAGCTGGGTAAGAGCTAAGTGATATTGATAACTAAAAATCATATTAATTCATAACTAAAAATCATATTAATCCTCTCTGTAGCATCAGCTAGGGCTGGCAAACTTAGAAAAGATCCACTTACGATGGTCTATTCCTCCCTCTTGATTGGCTAAATTTAGCTCAGACTTCTCTTCTGTGTGCTGGAGGCCATGTGGTGGGAAGGGTGACCTGGCGCACATTTGGTGGTCTTGTCTGAAAATTTCGGCTTATTGGCATCTGGTCGCAGGTCTCCAGAAGAAAATTACGGGAATCCCGGTTCCACTCCCTCCCCAACTGGCTATTCTTCACATGGGGTAGATGCCTATCCCCCAGCGGTTACTTATGTACTTGTTGCCCCCAACCCTAGCTGATGTTACAGTGGAGGGAGTCGAGTCCCCCCGCCCTAGCTGATGTTACAGTGGAGGGAGTCGAGTGCCCCAGCCCTAGCTGATGTTATAGTGGAGGGAGTCGAGTGCCCCTTGCCCTAGCTGATGTTACAGTGGAGGGAGTCGAATCCCCCTTGCCCTAGCTGATGTTACAGTGGAGGGAGTCGAGTCCCCCTTGCCCTAGCTGATGTTACAGTGGAGGGAGTCTAGTCCCCCAGCCCTAGCTGATGTTACAGTGGAGGGAGTCGAGTCCCCCTTGCCCTAGCTGATGTTACAGTGGAGGGAGTCGAGTCCCCCTTGCCCTAGCTTTGGTTACAGTAGAGGGAGTCGAGTCCCCCTTGCCCTAGCTTTGGTTACAGTGGAGGGAGTCGAGTCCCCCTTGCCCTAGCTGATGTTACAGTGGAGGGAGTCGAGTCCCCCTTGCCCTAGCTGATGTTACAGTGGAGGGAGTCGAGTCCCCCTTGCCCTAGCTTTGGTTACAGTAGAGGGAGTCGAGTCCCCCTTGCCCTAGCTTTGGTTACAGTGGAGGGAGTCGAGTCCCCCTTGCCCTAGCTGATGTTACAGTGGAGGGAGTCGAGTCCCCCTTGCCCTAGCTGATGTTACAGTGGAGGGAGTCGAGTCCCCCTTGCCCTATCTGATGTTACAGTGGAGGGAGTAGAGTCCCCCTTGCCCTAGCTTTGGTTACAGTGGAGGGAGTCGAGTCCCCCTTGCCCTAGCTTTGGTTACAGTGGAGGGAGTCGAGTCCCCCAGCCCTGGCTGAGGTTACAGTGGAGGGAGTCGAGTCCCCCAGCCCTAGCTGATGTTACAGTGGAGGGAGTCGAGTCCCCCAGCCCTAGCTGATGTTAGAGAGGATGGTCTCCTTTTTTGAAAAGGATTCTAACTCACCACCTGCATCACAGCAGGCAGCAGCTTCAGCTGCGAGCTATGGCTGCATTGTTTCTGCCTAGAGAGCTAAATGGTTTTCTCCTTCTACATACCATCACTATATATCAATAATCCAGTTATATTTTTAACAAAATAACTAAAAAACAAAAACACGCAATATAATTAAATTTTTAATAATATTTTTTAATATAAACAACAAATCAATAATATAAACATATTTGATATCCCCATAATTGTAAATGCCCACACAATATGGTGATTGGTAAAGAAAATCATTTTACACTCAGCAGTGCCGCATTAAATTAAATACAATTGACTAGCTCACCAGGGCCGTGGGATTCTCAGAATCGGGCTGCAGTTCTGCTGGGGGAGTCATGGGGGTCGAGACCCGGCTCCGTGGCCCTGGGCGGTCAATAAGAGAATTGGGGGAAAAATATTAATAAATTTGGAAATGTTGTGATGGCACCTGTGGTGTGCGGCTATGAGTAGCCGCGGCTATGGGTAACCGCCGCGGCTATGGGTAGCCACCGCTACAGTCGGGACCTCTGGGAATGATGGGAGTAGCAGCCAGGATGTTGAGCCCTCCATGGGCAGAGCTGGCCTCAAGGACAACTGTGAAGTCTATTGATGTGCAAGGGTGCAGGGTTCACAGTCACAGGCAGTCTCCTGCTGGCGGATCACAGAATCAGTCTGAAACATAGTAACATAGTTTTTAAGGTTGAAGGAAGACTTTAAGTCCATCTAGTTCAACCCATAGCCTAACATGTTGATCCAGAGGAGGCAAAAAAAAACCATGTGGCAACACTAAGCTCCACATTGGGGGAAAAAAATTCCTTCCTGACTCCACATACGGCAATCAGACTAGATCCCTGGATCAACGCCCTATCAAAGAATCTAGTATATATAACTGGTAATATTATAGTTTTCAAGAAAGGCCTCCAGGCCCTTCTTACATGTTAGTAGTGACTCCCTCATTACAACATCATGTGGCAGAGAGCTCCATAGTCTCACTGCTCTTACAGTAAAGAATCCACGTCTGTGATTATGATTAAACCTTCTTTCCTCCAGACGTAGAGGACGCCCCCTTGTCCCAGTCTCAGGCCTAAGAGTAAAGAGATCATTAGAAAGTTCTCTGTACTGTCCCCTCATATTTATACATTATTATAAGATCACCCCTAAGCCTTCGTTTTTCCAAGCTAAATAACCCCAAGTTTAATAACCTGTCTTGGTATTGCAGACCCCTTAGTCCTCTAATGACTTTTGTCGCTCTTCTCTGCACCCGCTCTAGTTCAGCTATGTCTTTCTTATACACCGGAGACCAGAATTGTACACAGTATTCTAAGTGTGGTCGCACTAGTGACTTGTATAGAGGTAAAATTATGTTCTCCTCATGAGCATCTATGCCTCTTTTAATGCATCCCATTATTTTATTTGCCTTTGCAGCAGCTGCCTGACACTGGCCACTAAATGTGAGTTTGTCATCTACCCATACACCCAGGTCTTTTTCAGTGACAGTTTTGCCCAGTGTTTTACAATTAATCACATAATTATACCTTTTGTTTCCTCTGCCCAAGTGCATGACTTAACATTTATCCCCATTAAAGCGCATTTGCCATTTAGCAGCCCAAGCTTCTAGTTTACATAAATCCTCCTGTAATATAAAATTGTCCTCCTCTGTATTGATTACCCTGCAGAGTTTAGTGTCATCTGCAAATATTGAGATTCTACTCTGTATGCCCCCTACAAGGTCATTAATAAATATATTAAATAGAAGCGGGTCCAACACTGACCCCTGTGGTACCCCACTGTTAACTGTGACCCATTCTGAGTGTGTTCCATTAATAACCACCCTTTGTTTCCTATCACTAAACCAGTTCTTAACCCACTTACACATATTTTCCCCTATCCCCATTGCCCTCATTTTATGTATCAACCTTTTGTGTGGCACCGTATCAAAAGCTTTTGAAAAGTCCATATACACCACATCCACTGCATTTCCTTGGTCCAGTCCACAACTTACTTCTTCATAGAAGCTTATTAGATTAGTTTGACAGGAACGGTCCCTCGTAAAACCATGTTGATAATGGGTCATGAGGTTATTTTTCTTCAGATACTCCAGTATAGCATCTCTTAGAAAACCCTCTAGGATTTTACCCACAGTAGAGGTTAAGCTTACTGGCCTATAATTTCCAAGTTCAGTTTTTGTCCCCTTTTTGAATATTGGCACCACATGTGCTATACGCCCGTCCTGTGGTACAGACCCTGTTATTATGGAATCTTTAAATATTAAAAATAATGGTCTATCTATGACAGTACTTAATTCCTGCAGCACTCTGGGGTGTATCCCATCCGGGCCCAGGGATTTGTCAATTTTAGTGATTTTTAGACGATGCCGTACTTCCTCTTGGAAACGGTCTCTGACAGTACCGAGCTTTAACCGGGTTTACTCTCTTTTCTCGGCAGATGAAACAGTTTACAATAGTTCAGTAGTGGCTCCGGTGTGGTCTAAGCAGCCGGGATGGTTTGTCTGCATCGCCCCCTTTCGTGACTCTTTCAAGCCTTTTCGGTCTATTCCACACACTAGCTACGATCCAGCGGTCACGGGCTTCAATAGGTGACCTACCGGGACTCATATCTCTAATACGATGGCCTTCTCTTCACTGCACCAAAGGTTGAGTCTCGAAACAAAGACCCCACAATCCGCTGGGGTTTGTGGTTGGCGCATACAGCGTCCTGGCCACTTTAGCAGAGCCGGCACTCTGGTTCTGGCCCAGTCCTTCAATGTTCCCACCGATTTGGGCACACATGGACTCCCTCTCTCTGGTTAGTGTCTGCAGACCGGGACCCAGACAAGCCTCATAGAGGCACAGGCCGGCAGGTCCGTGTCCTCACCGTTCTGTCTGGTGGTGTTCTCGCCTCTCCTTCTACTGCCTGCTTACAGGTGTCTCTTGGCTGACACTCTCCTCTACTTCCCTTTGCACTTGGTTTGTGTCCTTTTTGTTCTGTTGGTTCCTCCCATAACCGGGTCCTTCTCTAACTTTCTACCCTCCACCTGGCTCCTCCCACTATCCCGTTGCTGGACATAGAGGTACCTAGGATCGGGAGTGTGTTGGGTGTGTGTGTGTGGGGAGACCGATTTACCAATCCCGACTGCTGTGCCATCCAGTGGCGACCGATCCGCAGGGGCGCCAAACATTCGTACAGTTGTGGGAGTAGGGAGTTGGCTACCAGAGACAATAGGATCCCCATCAAAAAGGCAGTGATGGTTTATTAACGTGTCTGCCTTTCTAATTACTGAAGAAGTGCTGATGACTGGCGCTTCCTCCGTACCCAGTGATCACATGACCATAGGGAGGAAGCAGGAGCAGCTGGGTCCTAGGAGACTCATCCAGCCCTGCTGCCAAGAACCTGCAATTTCACTGTAACTGGATCTAAGATAACAGCCCCAGTTACAGGGGAAATTAAGAGAAAAAAAGTCTTTTAGTTTTGAAATGCCCCCCCACCACCACCCCCAACATCATTCATGATCTTATGGGGACACTGTATGTGAAGTAAATGGAAAAAACTAAATAATCAGGAAATAAAATAAAAATAAAATGTGGCTATCAATCCATTTCCCTCCTACGAACCCCATAAACAGCTGTCCACGTACCAAGAGAGTATTAAAGTGGCACCTTTTTTTCCTCCATGTAACATGATTCTTAAAAGTCACTTGAATATCTGAACAAGAAGAAACTGTTAGAGATCTTTCAACCAATACAAAAAAAATTCACGCTAACCTCCTCCTGACTGTCTCTCTATCCTCCTCAGACTGTCTTGCTAACCTCCTCCTGAATGTCTCTCTATCCTCCTCAGAATGTCTCGCTAACCTCCTCCTAAATGTCTCTCTATCCTCCTCAGAATGTCTTGCTAACCTCCTTCTGACTGTCTCTCTATCCTCCTCAGAATGTCTCGCTAACCTCCTCCTGAATGTCTCTCTATCTTCTTCAGAATGTATCTCTATTCTCCTCCTTAATGTCTCTATCCTCCTCAGAATGTCTCGCTAACCTCCTCCTGAATGTCTCTCTATCCTCCTCAGAATGTCTCGCTAACCTTCTTCTGACTGTCTCTCTATCCTCCTCAGAATGTCTCGCTAACCTCCTTCAAAAGTCTCTCTCCCTCCAAATGTCTCTGACCTCCTATGAATTTCTTTACCCTCTTCCGGGGACTCTGACCACCTCCAAATGTCGGTTATGTACCAGCCATGTCAGACCATACAGTATGTACTGTACAGGGCATTATGTCTGTTCCATTACACAGCATGGATATACATGCATATTGGGGGAGAGGATCATCACACACAGCTTCCTTCATGAGATGTGATGGAGTCGCTGCCTATAAATGTTGGGTTCAGCAGCAAATTATTATATCTTCAGCTTTTTATAGACTTTGTAATTGTACATTTCACCCATTTTCTTTCATTGAGGGTCAGACAACTATCCGACCTTTTGTGCTCAGAGATGTATCTTCATATTTGGATTGCATCTTTTCAGCTTTCTCACGGCTTCTTCTTCCTCCCCAGACAAGAAATTGTACCCAATGCTAGAACAACACACAGAATACTCGAATTAGTGATGGGCAGATTTCCCGAGACCTCAGAAAACCGGTGACTGACATGAAAGCAGACAGAAACTTAACAGGGGTGAGAAGGCGTTTTACACTGATGGCCGATCCTTAGGATAGGCACAACAGCTGGCACCCTGTGAACCCGAAGGGTGACTGTGTAGGAGTCCTATTTTGTGCCATGTGGGACAATTATTATACAGGGGCCCTGCTTGGTGTAGATACTATTATTCGGAAGCATTATAATGACATTAAGGACATTTTGTTGGGATGTGCAGCAGAAAACTGAACAAGATGGAAATCTGCAGAATGAGCTTTCGATTTGCGAAGTCATCATGATGCCTGGACCACATGTAGATGAAAAAGATGAGAACGACTCTGATCAGAGTGGTTTTCACCTACAAGGTAATTAGATGTAAATTTTATTTCTGACACTACCTGCGTCTAATCATTCAATAATGATTCTTGATTTACTCATGTACTGGTGTTGTATACATGTACTATTAGTGGTTCTGGATTCATGTACCGATGGTGGATCATTTGATGTATTCATGAGCTGTTAGTGGTTCTGGTGCTGCATTCATGTACTGTTAGTGGTTCTGGATTTATGTACTGATGGTGCTTTTGATGATGGTAATACATCCTTATTTATGTACTGTTGGTGGTTCTGATGCTGTATTCATGTAATGTAATGTAATTGTGCTAGTGCTGTATACATATACTGTTAGTGGCTCTGGATTTATGTACTGTTGGTGGTTCTGGTGATGTACATAATTACTGTTAGTCGTTCTGGTGCTGCATTCATGTACTGGTAGTGGTTCTGGATTCATGTACTAATGGTGCTTCTGATAATGGTGATACATCCTTATTTATGTAGAAACAAACAAGAAAAGGGGGCTGAGCACCAATCAATACACTATACGGAATTGTCACTCTGCACTTAACAACCACTGTTAGTGAGCTAAATATGCCATGCCGGGCTGCTTGCTCAGAACTTTGAGCCACAACTTAATCCACAAGAATGAAAGAAATGAATAATGAGCGGCAACTCACCGGTCAGTGCAGGTCCTTTATTGTGCAAGTTACAGGTACGTACAGGCAGGGAGGGGGTGATGGATCCACGGACTACGGTGCCGTTTCGTACTGGTCTTAGTGAGGCTGCTGACGTCAGATCCTTATTACAAAGTCATACCGGTGCAACTTGATGACATGTCACCACCTTCAAACTAGAAGTTCATTTAAAACACTCAAACATGACATAAAAATACCAAATACATTTTACAACAGAAGCAAACTGGGCATGATGAAATAAATGCAAATTACTATATAGAAAGAATGGGAAATGTTTACCCCACAATATAAGTAACAAAGAGCTGACAGAATATCTAAATCATCCTTAATATCTTGCAAAGGACTTTAAAATCGACTTTTGTTCCACCCATTTCTCCTGGTAAGAATGTTGATATTTTTGAGGAATTGGTGACCAGAGAAATGAAATCTCAGATGTATCCTGAATTCCAGGACAGACTGGGAAGCTGTGTGGATTATGACGGGATGGAATATGTTATCTTTACACAAGTGAATCTGGGAGGGAGTCCGGTGTTGGTGAGCAGGGAAGTATATCTAGGAGAGGCGTATAAACAGCTGCATGATCAATCTACATAGAAAAAGATCTTAGCAGATCCAACATATTGGATCAAAGAAAAATTACGTAGATTCCTCCAGAGCAGCGAGTCACAACACATTATTAAGAAAAATAACAAGCCGAAAAGCCTCTCCCGGAATTCCCTTCAAAGCCCCACTGGGGCGCCCTCCCTAAAATCCAAAAATCAGAAACCAAACCCCCTGGTCGCCCCATTGTTTCAGGGGTGAGATCAGTCACAGAGCCGCTCACAACATATGGAGATTGGCGACCGAGACCACTTTTGAAGCAAATACCTGCCTTTATTAAAGATACTGGAGATTTGGTTGAATCAATTGATTGTATTACATAGCAAGAAAATTACAACCTTGTTTCCATAGATATTGAAAGTCTGTATACTCCTATTCCTCAAACTTTGGGGGTAGAAATAGGTAAACAAGCAATGTTACATTTTAACGTTGTAAGTGACTCTCTCTTTTGTGTTACAGAACAATGCCTTTAGATGTTTAGGCACATGGTATGTGCAGTGCGGGGGGACCGCGATGGGTGCCCCATAGCTTGTACATTGGCAAACCTATTGTTGGCAGCACTAGAAGATGATTTACAGCCTGTCTAACCCATATGTAAAACATATAAACTTATTTGAGGTATATAGACGATATTTTTATCATTTGGGAAGGAACAAATGAAATTTTCTCTGAGTTTGTAAAGTATCTCAATCTTAACAGATTCAATATGTTCTTTACGTCCAAATTTGGAGGTCGATCTCTTGAGTTATTAGATGTAAAATGAGATATCATCAATGGGAAAATTCAGAAAACATTGGTCAGGTAATGCTTTTCTCCACTTCAACAGTAATCACCCATTCCATACAAAACAATCATTGCCTCTCAGCCAGTTCCTAAGATTAAAACGTATAGATAATAATGAGGAGGTCCTCACCAAAGAGGCCATTCAAATGGAAAAAACCTCTTTACACACACCAACTTATCTGTCCAACTTCTGACCAACTTACTGGTTGCAGTGAAATCATGGACACATTGCTCCATTTTGTGGCTGTGTACAAATGTATCAATGTGTCCATGATTTCACTGCAACCAGTAAGTTGGTCAGAAGTTGGACAGATAAGTTGGTGTGTGTAAAGTGGCCCTTAGAATGCAAGATCCCAAAAAATTGGAAATAAGGAAAAAACTGAGAAACTGTTAATTTTGCAATTTTCTCCAGACTGAAAATCCAATAAAAATAGGAGACCCCTGTCACAATGTAACGGATCTCATCACTTGTACAATAAAGTGGGTTGTATATGCCATTATCTGCCCATGTCATGGGCTTTATATTGGTAAAACAATACAGCCACTGTATGTTCGGGCTCCTGAGCATTTTAATTCTATACTCTCAGGAGAAGCTTCCCCGAGGCTTATCCAGCATGTCCGGGAATCCCATAGATCTAATCCGGAGGTGCTAAAATTTGTGGGTTTAGAAAGAATATTTGTCTCCCTGATAGCCGCAATACACACAACCCATCTGAGAACAGAAGCTCGGTAGATCATAAAAACAGATGCAATGGGAGCCGGAGGGTTAAATGATCCTAATGATCGGTCACCCTTCTGAGGTAATTAGATTGTCAGCTCTTTGTTGCTTATATTTTGGTGTAAACATTTCCCATTCTTTCTATATAGTATATGCATTTCTTTCATCATGCCCAGTTTGTTTCTGTTGTAAAATGTATTCTGTGTTCATGTGTCATGTTTGAGTGTTTTTAAAGGGAACCTGTCACCCCCCTCTCCCCCCCTGTGCATTTTATACTGTGCCCAGCAGGTTATGCATCATGTTAATGGGGTTCTAGTAACCCCTGGATTTGCCCAGACGTGCCCCAGATACCTGAAATCTGAAGTTATATTCTCTCTGGAGCTGAACTCGGGTTGAGTCATGGAGACGCAGTGAAGCGGGTGTCAGCGGGCATAGAAGTGCCGATGTCTCGCGAGACTTCGGCACTGACAGCGGTACCCGTACCTGTGCAGTGGTGTGGGTGTCCATGCATAATGCGGAAATCTCGCGACATTAGTGAAATCTTGCAAGACATTGGCACTTCTATGCAAGCTGACACCCGCTATAATGCGCCGGCGCGAGTGCTCCTGTCCCTCACCGCGCCGGCCAGAGGAGGAGCGGGAGATTCAGTGCAGGATTACCAACCTGAAGTGGTGGCGAGACATTTACCCACCATGGACAAATAGCCGCCTCCATGACTCAACCTGAGTCCAGCTCTATATAGAATATAACTTCATATTTCAGGTATGTGGGGCACGTCTGGGCACATCCAGGGGTTACTAGAACTCCATTTACATGATGTATAAACTGCTGGGCACAGTATAAAATGCCCTGGGGGGCGACAGGTTCCCTTTAACGAATATATAGTTTGAAGGCAGTGATGTGTCATCAGGTTGCACCAGTGTGACTCTAATAAGGATCTGACATCCGCAGCCTCACTAGGACCAGTAGAAACATAGTGCGAAACGGCACCATCAACTCATCACCCCCACCCTGCCTGTATGTACCCATAACTTGCACAATAAAGGATCTGCACTGACCAGTCAGTTACCGCTCATTGTTCATTTATTTCATTCTTGTGGATCCTTATTTATGTACTGTTGGTGGTTCTGGTGCTGTATTTATTTTATAGACCTAACAATGATGCGGAGCATAAATGAAATAAATTAATGTATAACGTGTCCCACATGTCTTTATCCTGAAGCCATGTCATACTCACTGTAAGGCTTCTATCCTGCAGTCTGGACTGGACAGAGCCTCCATCAAGTCACTAAAGTGAGGGCCAGACAGACCATTACCAGACAGGTCAAGCATCCTCAGAGACCGGTTATTCTTTATTCCAGATGCCAAATAGGTGCAGGAAGCGTCAAGTAGCTTATTATCACCTAAACTGTAAGAATTAGAAGAGTGTTAGCATACCATATGTAGATTGTGGATCTGAAGAGTAAATATCATTGGGTGTTGGCAAATCTTCATCACATCCACTCTCCTGGGACAGGTAAACACAGTAGAGTTTCTGAACAAAAAAAGCAGCCGAAAAAATGCAGAACTTCCACTATATCTCAAAGGATCCTGAAGCCATCTACATAAAATCAACCTGGCCAATGTCAGATGAAATGGTCCGGCTGTGGGCCCGATTGTGTACCACACTTAACAGTATCAGTGTCCTCATTTAGGAGCTCCCATTGACTCTAATCTTAATCACTTACCCCAGTAGGACACGCAGGTTACTTCCAGGCCTGAACATTGGTTCACACAATGACCTGCCTGCATTGTGCCACCCAAGTCAAGATAAAAGAAGATGCAGGGAACAGGGTTAGGTGAGTATATGTTTAATTTCGTTTTTGATGTTTGGGGAGCTGCGATAGCATCATACTGTATGGGGAACTGTGGTGAACATATAGTATGTGTGCTGTGGAAACCATCACACTGTATAAGTGACAGTAGTGGACATTATACTGTATATGGGGGGCTGTGGTGGACACCATACTGTATATGGGGGGCTGTAGTGGACACCATACTGTATATGGGGGGCTGTAGTGGACATCACTGTATATTGGGGGATGTGGTGGACATCATACTGTATATGGGGGGCTGTGGTGACACTGTATATGAGGGGCTATGGTGGACATACTGTATGGATGGCTGAGGTGGCCATCATACTGTATAGGGGCTGTAATGTACATCGTACTGTATGTGAGACTGTAGTGGACATAATACTGTGTGGGCTTTGTCACGTGACCATGATGTCATCAAAGGGTGACACTCTCAACATCGGAAACTAGACTTATAATGCAGAACGGCTATTATCAATGTAGATAAATATTAGAATCTGAGAGTCGTCAGTGGTTGATACCTTTTAATGGCGAACTGAAAAGATGGTAAACCTAGCAAGATTTCAGGACACTAAGGCCCTTCGTCAGGCAGATCTGACACAAATTCTGAAGACACATACATATATACATAGGCAGAGTGAGACAATGCAGTACTATCAATGTAAATACTGAGGTAAACGCTGGGGGCCCCTGAAGAACTGCCCTGGCTGTAGTGCGTTATACTGTGTGGGGACGATGGTAGACATCATACTGGTATTAGGGCTGTGGTGGATATCATACTTTGTGTGGGGTTGTGTTGATCATTTTACTGTGTGGGGTGTGTGGGGTCCTCATACTGTGTAGGAGGAGAAAGGTGGAGACATCACTCTGTGTGGGGTCATCATATACTATCACATCTGTCCTGTACACATCTCTTATACCCACACATCTCCGTCCTGTACACATCTGCTATACTCGCACATCTCCATCCTGTACACATCTGCTATACTCGCACATCTCCATCCTGTACACATCTGCGTCCTGTACACATCTCTTATACTCACACATCTGCGTCCTGTACACGTCTCTTATACTCGCACATCTCCGTCCTGTACACGTCTCTTATACTCGCACATCTCCGTCCTGTACACGTCTCTTATACCCACACATCTCCATCCTGTACACATCTCTTATACTCGCACATCTCCGTCCTGTACACGTCTCTTATACTCGCACATCTCCGTCCTGTACACGTCTCTTATACTCTCACATCTCCGTCCTGTACACATCTTATACTCGCACATCTCCGTCCTGTACACATCTTATACTCGCACATCTCCATCCTGTACACATCTCTTATACTCGCACATCTCCATCCTGTACACATCTCTTATACTCGCACATCTCCATCCTGTACACATCTCTTATACTCGCACATCTCCATCCTGTACACATCTCTTAGGGTACCTTTACACGCCGCTACGACAGGATGGATACAACCCGCTACAGGCTACAAATGTAGCTTGTAGCGTCAATATAGCCTGTAGTAGCGGCGTGTGAAGACGGGACGTGACAGCCGGCAACAGATAAATCTGTTTCCGAGCACTGCTCGAAAACAGATGGCTACAAAGCCGATTGCAGCGAGCTGTATCGGCGTGTAAAGAAGCTACAGAAGGGATGTCTATACACCAGGCGATGTACCTGGTATGTAGCTGGGGCGTGACACAGCCTCCGGGATACCGCGCCCCTTCAGCGATCATTGGAGGAAGCTCCTGCGTTATGATTGGCAGTCGCTGCATAGGGAGGCATATTTAAGGAGATGACCAGTCACACTACACAATTGCTCGAGCGTGCTGTATTACTCAGCCTCCTGCGTTGCCTGCCCAATCATGATGTTCTTGCTTTGTCCTATCATCGTACGGACGTCTCGTAATCCACAATTGTGGCACGCCTATGTGCTGTCCCTGCTGCACCAGGTCCGCCCATATTAGCTTGTTGTAGCGGTGTGTAAATGAGGTAAGGTACGCTACAGATGACTACTTGAGACACCCGGCAATGTAGCTAGCTATAGATGTAACGTAGCGTAGCGCACCTTGTGGCGGCGTGTAAAGGTGGTGCGTTTCCCGTTTGTAACCGTTTGGCTGTGCTCGTGCACGTGAAGTAGCGGGTTGTATCCATCCTGTCGTAGCGGCGTGTAAAGGTACCCTTATACTCGCACATCTCCGTCCTGTACACGTCTCTTATACTCGCACATCTCCGTCCTGTACACGTCTCTTATACTCGCACATCTCCGTCCTGTACACGTCTCTTATACTCGCACATCTCCGTCCTGTACACGTCTCTTATACTCGCACATCTCCTTCCTGTACACTTCTCTTATACTCACACATCTCCGTCCTGTACACGTCTCTTGTACTCGCACATCTCCGTCCTGTACACATCTCTTATACTCGCACATCTCCACCCTGTACACTTCTCTTATACTCGCACATCTCCATCCTGTACACTTCTCTTATACTCACACATCTCCGTCCTGTACACATCTCCATCCTGTACACATCCCATCCTGTACACGTCTCCATCCTGTACACGTCTCTTATACTCACACATCTCCATCCTGTACACGTCTCTTACACTCACACATCTCCATCCTGTACACGTCTTTTACACTCACACATCTCCATCCTGTACACATCTCTTACACTCACACATCTCCATCCTGTACACATCTCTTACACTCACACATCTCCATCCTGTACACATCTCTTACACTCACACATCTCCATCCTGTACACATCTCTTACACTCACACATCTCCATCCTGTACACATCTCTTACACTCACACATCTCCATCCTGTACACATCTCCATCCTGTACACATCTCCATCCTGTACACATCTCCATCCTGTACACATCTCCATCCTGTACACATCTCCATCCTGTACACATCTCCATCCTGTACACATCTCCATCCTGTACACATCTCCATCCTGTACACATCTCCATCCTGTACACATCTCCATCCTGTACACATCTCCATCCTGTACACATCTCCATCCTGTACACATCTCCATCCTGTACACATCTCTTATACTCACACATCTGCATCCTGTACACGTCTCTTATACTCACACATCTCCGTCCTGTACACGTCTCTTATACTCGCACATCTCCGTCCTGTACACGTCTCTTATACTCGCACATCTCCGTCCTGTACACGTCTCTTATACTCGCACATCTCCGTCCTGTACACATCTCCATCCTGTACACATCTCCATCCTGTACACATCTCTTATACTCACACATCTGCATCCTGTACACGTCTCTTATACTCACACATCTGCATCCTGTACACGTCTCTTATACTCACACATCTCCGTCCTGTACACGTCTCTTATACTCACACATCTCCATCCTGTACACGTCTCTTATACTCGCACATCTCCATCCTGTACACATCTCCATCCTGTACACATCTCCATCCTGTACACATCTCCGTCCTGTACATATTTCTTATACTCGTACGTCTCCATCCTGTACACATCTCTTATACTCACACATCTCCGTCCTGTACACGTCTCTTATACTCACACATCTCCGTCCTGTACACATCTTATACTCACCGTAACTCCTCTATTCTGCAGTTTGGATTGGACAGAGCCTCCATCAAGTCACTGAAGTGAGGACCAGGCAGACGGTTATAAGACAGGATAAGTTTCTTCAGGGATTGGTTATTTCTTATTGCAGATGCCAACTGGATGCAGGCAGCGTGTTGTAGATCATTACCATCCAAACTATAAGAATAAGAAGATATGATATGTAGATCACTTGTCCATAGAGCGTTAGTGTAGAATCTGTAGATTGTGAATGTGGAGAGAAAATGTCCTTGGTTATTAATAATATCCATAAATGTCATCACTTGAAGCCGCGTCTTTTGTGGTAGATTTCAAGACTACCAGCAGTTATGGTCATAACCAGTAGTTTACATATATTTCATTAGTATTTGGTACCATTGCCCTTAAACTGGGTGAAACGTTTTGGACCCTTCCACAAGCTTCTAACAATAGTTGGTAGGAATTTGGGCCCATTCCTTCTGATAGAACTGGTGTAACTGAGCCATGTTTGTAGGTCACCTTCCTTGCAGCTTTTTTAGCTTTGCCCATACATTTTCAATAGGAAAGAGATCAGGGTTTTGTGTTATCCTTAAGCCACTTTGTAACCAGTTTGGCAGTAGCTTCAGGTCATTGTCCATTTCGAAGACCCACATTAATCTTCTTTCCTCATGATGCCATCTATTTTGTGAAGTTTACCAGTCCATCCTGAAGCAAAACAATCTCACAACATCTTGCTGCCTCCCCCGTGTTTCACAGTTGGGATGGTGTTCTTAGGCTTCCAAGCTTCTCCCTTTTTCCTCCAAATATAACAATGGTTATTATGGCCAAACAGTTCAATTTTAGTTTTGTCAGACAACAGAGCATGTCTTCAAAAATGTAGGTCTTTAATTTTTGGAAATGCACAAAAAAAGTTTTTTTTTTTTCTTTCTTTTGGAGTAATAGCTTCTTCCTGGTAGAGTGGCCTTTCAGCCCATGTTGATAAGCACTCGTTTCACTGTGGATAATGACTCAAACTCACCAGCTTCTGCCATCATCATTTTCACAAGATCTTTTGCTTTTGTTCTTTGGTTAACATTCAAATGTCAGACCAAAGCACATTCATCTCTGGGATACAGAGCCTGTCTTCTTCCTGAGCGGTATGATGATTGCACATTCCCATCTTGTTTGTACAGATGAACGAGGCACCTTCAGGTATCTGGAAATTGCACCCAAGGATGAACCAGACTTGTGCAGGTCCACAATTCTCTTCCTGATATCTTGGCTCATTTCTTTAGACTTTCCTGCGATGCTACACAAAGAAGCACAGTGTGTTTCAGGTGTGCATTTAAACAAATGCCCAGGTGTGTCTAATTAACTCACATGTTGCCAATAAACCTATAAAAAGCTTCTAAACACATGACCTCATCATATGAGCTATCCCAAATTGTCTAAAGGCATAGTAATCTTAGTGCATATAAACTTTTGACTTTGTTTTAAGGCATTTTTATTACTTTCTGCATTCTCTTTCTCATTATTCTGGCATTTGGCAAATAATAATTATGGTATTCCTAATTGACCAAAAACTGGAAAGGTTTGTACTGATTTCATGTCAGATATTGAGAAAAACATGCATGTGTGTGTCTATATATACAGTCCCTGACAGAAGTTATGTGGCTTATCCATGTTATGTAAATAAATGCTTATAACCTGACGTTACATTCATCCATTGGTTGTATAAATTTCTCTTTTGAAAGCTGAAACCCTCCCAAATGTGGTTTAGGTTAAGAAAATAAATTGTCATCAATGCTGAAATATTGATCATTTAATGAACACAGAATGGTCAGATTATGGCAAGACAAAAGTTGTCGCCCACAGAAAGGAATGTGATATTCAAACAAATAATTAACGTAAAATACAAATATATGTTGCATAACATTGGAGAATGAAGTTGTGGTGCTATTAGTCATATTTAATATTTTGCACACAAGCACGAAGTGTCGTATGATCCGCGCTGCTACATGTCCCTGAGGAAGGAGCTGGGAAATAGCTCCGAAAAGCGTCGGATTAAAGAGTTAACTTCAACCAGATGATCCATTGCCCTGGTCTTCCTTTGGCAGCAGCGCGGATCATACGACACTTGTATGCCGATTCCTGACCGCGGTGACCCGTGGATGCAGCAGCAGCTACCGAATAAGCGTTCATACTGGTTGTGGGTTTACACAACCAGATCAGGTGAGCAGGCCCTTATCGCCATACATATACCTCTATATGTTAGAGATAAGACCCTATTGCGCATTTGTCTCATTTCTTTAGATATTTAATATTTTGTGTGACTTCCATGAGCTTGAAGAACTGCATTCATGCGGTTCAACAATGATTAATTTCATACAATTTATTAATGAAGTCATCAAGAATTGCAAAGAATGCAGTCTTACATGCCTCCCAGAGTTCATCTAGATTCTTTGGTTTTGTCTTCCAAGCTTCCTCATTCATCCTACCCCCAAACATGCTCATTGATGTTCATGTCTGGTGACTGGGCTGTCCAGTCCTTCAGCACCTTGATCTATTTTTTACCTGGAGGAACTTTGTTGTAGAGATGGATGTATGAGATGGAGCACCATCCTGCTGCAGAATTTCGCCCCTTTTATGATTTAGAATATAAGAGGTAGCTAATACTTCTTGATATTTTAACCTATTGATATTGCCTTCCACCTTGCAAATGTACACCCCCATACTGAATGTAACCCCATTTTCTGGGTGTATTTTGGGTTCATATGGGTTCCAGTAGGTCTCCTGCAGTATTTTTGGCGGCTGTGGTGTAATTCTACTGAAGATTCATCAGAGAAATCCACCTTCTGCTACTTTTCCAGCGTCCATCTGTTTCGCAGGCTTTTGTTTAGTGTTGGCTTCTGGGCACTGATTCCACCATGGAGGCCATTTTGAGACAGAATCCTACAAACTGTTCTAGTTGACACAGGGACTTGAGGTGACCAGGCCTGTTGGAGCTCTGCTGCAGTGGAAGAGGGGCTTGCTTTGGATTTTCTAGCCAACAAACGTATCTCCTGAGCAGATATCTTGTAGGGTCTGCCGGACCTGGGCTTGTTAAACACATTTCCAGTCTCTTTATATCTTTTTTTTACTTCTTTGTACTTGACGCTGAGACACATTAAAGGTGCCAGCCACCTCTGCAGTGGATCTGGTCTACAGCCTCTTGATAATCCAGGCTTTGGTTGCAGGGTAGATTTTTGGAATGTTGTCAGAGCTCAAGTTGCAGTTCAAGTGAAGGTCTGGGGTGCTGGGTTTCTTTTTATACACACCCACTAATTAACCGATCATTTAATGAGCACAGGTGAGGATGTAAACTAGGATTGGGGGCATTATATGACCAGGCGACAAAACTTTTGTCTTACTAAAATCTGACCATTCTGTGTTCATTAAGTGATCAATATTTCAGCATTGATGACTATTTATTTTCTTAGCCGAAACCCTCTCAAATGTGGTTTAGGTTTTCAAAAGAGTAAATTCATCCATTGGTTGTATAAATGAATGTTGGGTTATAAGCTTTTATTTGCATAACATGGATAAGCGACAGAACTTCTGTCAAGGAGTGTATAGTGTATGGAAAGTTTTGGTTTCCATTGTGTATGATAAAATGAATATGCAAAGTCTACACACCATTGGTAAAGTCCCAGGTAAAAATACATGGCGCATTATACTCACCTTAACTCCTCTATCCTGCAGTCTGGACTGGACACAGCCACCATCAAGTCACTGAAGTGAGGACCAGACAGACTGTTATTAGACAGGTGAAGTTCCTTCAGAGACCGGTTATTCCTTATTACAGACGCCAACTGGACGCAGGACGTGTCTGGAAAATGATTATTATCCAATCTACAAGAATAAGAAGATGAAATGTGGGTGAGGAGTGCACAGATCAGCTGTCAGCCATAAAGGTTGTTGGTGATAGCGCTGCTTTGTGCCGCTCTGTGTCTGCACTGTCTGCCTGCCTCATGTTGATTTCTTCTGGGAGACGTGAGATGGGCAGGTGAAACCTAAGAACTTAACTCCAATCCAGCTGCTCCCTGGAGGAAATATGAGTAGCTAGGAGTATGAGGAGGAACATTTTCCATGTGAACTACCTCAGAGACGTTTATGTGTTGGCCTCCCTAAGTGACTGGAGGACTATTAAGCATTTTTCTGGGAACATTTGACTCCTACCGTATATACTCGTGTATAAGCTGACCCGTGTATAAGCCGACCCCCCTACTTTTGCCCCCAAAACCTGGGAAAACCTATTGACTCGTGTATAAGCCGAGGGTGGACCCCAGCACAGGTATACAGCCCCCAGCAGTGTAGTATACAGCAGCCTCCCCAGTGGTATACAGGGCCCCAGCTGTGTATACAGCAGCCCCAGCTGTATACATCGGTACCCAGTGGTATACAGGGTTCCCCCCTTGCTTCTGGCAGACCTGCAAACGAAGAGATCATTATACTTATCGTGTCGCTACCGCCGCCACCGCTCTGTTCCGGGTCTTCATGCTTCCTTCTCCGGCGCACAGGAAATGACGTCATTTCCTGTGCGCCGGAGAAGGAAGCATGAAGACCCGGAATAGCGCGGTGGCGGTGACAGAGCGGCGGCAGCGACACGATAAGTATAATGATCTCATCCTTTACAGGTCTGCCAGAAGCAAGGGGGGCCCTGTATACACCCAGGGGGGGAAGGCTGTATACCACTGGGTACCGCTCTATAACTCGTGTATAAGCCGAGGGGGGACTTTTCAGCACATTTTTTTGGGCTGAAAAACTCGGCTTATACACGAGTATATACGGTATATGTCAACTAGGTGTCCATCCATATGAATATCAGACAACAGAGGACATGATTTCTGAGCCAACCTCTGTTGGGCTAAATCATACTCTCCAATGCCATAGGTAGAGGGAACAGTAAGGTTGGAGGTAGAGAGTAAGGTAACTTGGCATCATAGGTGGTAAAGTCGCACTTGGGTCTCTGCACAATGAAAGATTTGACCAAGACTTCTAAGAGATCTTTAATTCCTAAACAAGAAGTGTTGGATGTGAGAATATGGCTTGAGTTTGAAAAAGTCAAAGTAATTATGTGGAACTGTTGAAAGCATAGATCATAAGGCAACATCATACCGGGAGCAGGGAAGGGGATTAGTGGTGTCTCACTGGATCCAGATGAACACAGGTGCCAGGATCAAGAGGCCGGATACCACCCATTAGCAATAGCACAGAAAGAAGACGAGTTCCAGCACCAGGCGTCTCTTCATTAAAATCTTCAATATTTTATTTCCATGTCCAGAATAAACCATCATGCGGGGACGCAGCCCCTAAACGCCTGACGCCTGCCTATGAGTAAGAACTTTGTTTGAAATGCGTCAGGCGTTTAGGGGCTGCGTCCCCGCATGTTGTTTTATTCTGGACATGGAAATAAAATATTGAAGATTTTAATGAAGAGACGCCTGGTGCTGGAACTCGTCTTCTTTCTGTCCTATAGATCAAAAGGGTCTGGAAATGTTGGGAATACGAAACAGTGAAATTTGGGATGGTCACATGTGCACTAAGGTTCTCTTAACAGATGAGGACTCCAGAGACATACACAATCAGATAGCACTAATACATGCTATGCTTCCCTCTATAAATGTCCCTCAGGCTCCCCCATATGAGAATATGTTGCCTGTTACATTGTGTGTTTTGCTTTGTTATGTGTTTTATGCCTTTGACTGTTGGGGAGCTAATAAAGTCTTACCATTGTGTGGTTCCTGACCCTGTGTTGTCTGAGTAGTGTTCTGCCGACGGGTAAGGAGTTTGGGCGTTAAGTTGGGATGAGGCCTGGTCCATGCGGTCTTTCTAAAGGTGGCCAGGCCAGCGAACAAGAGCACCCACTGACCCCCATGTCTCCACAGAGGAGAGCACCCACCGAGCCCCGTGTCTCCACAGAGGAGAGACCCGAGTGGGCACCACGAGCCCCGTGTCTCCACAGAGGAGAGCACCCACTGAGCCCCGTGTCTCCACAGAGGAGCTCCGAACCCACTGACCCCGTGTCTCCACAGAGGAGAGCACCCACCGACCCCGTGTCTCCACAGAGGAGAGCCCCACTGACCCCCGTGTCTCCACAGAGGAGAGCACCCACGACCCGTGTCTCCACAGAGAACACCACTGACCCCGTGTCTCCACAGAGGAGAACACCACCCCGTCAAGAGGAGAGCACACCCACTGACCCCCGTGTCTCCACAGAGGAGAGCACCCGCTGACCCCCGTGTCTCCACAGAGGAGAGCACCCACTGACTCCTGTGTCTCCACAGAGGAGAGCCCCCGTGTCTCCACAGAGGAGAGCGCCCACTGACCCCCGTGTCTCCACAGAGGAGAGCACCCACTGACCCCCGTGTCTCCACAGAGGAGAGCACCCACTGACCCCTGCTGGCCAATCATGGTATTGATCAAATATAGCAGGATAGATATTCTGTTTAGTGGTAAGGTCCTACCCCACTTTCCAGAGAGGTTAGATTCATTTCAGTATAGCTAGATTAGTTTTAAGCGGTTAAAACTTAACATTTAATAAAAATTACTAAAAGGACTAGAATGTCCACACATACTATACACGTGACAACCCGCCGTGCCCCAAGTGTCACAACTTATATTCTGTTTTGGATAATAGGGAGCATCTATATAATAATAGAACTTCCTATACTTGAGAGACATGGTTCTAACTTAGAACCTGCCCTCCTTGATGACTTCACAACCTAGGGGAGGAACTAATGAGCTCCAGAATCCTCCCATCACTGAGGGTGAACTAGGAGAGAGGTGTGGAACGCATGCTTGCGTTCCACATAGACGCCGGACCGGAAGTGACGTCGCGGAACGATGCGCGCGTCATTTCCGGGGTCGGAGAACACCACATGACCGGGAAATGTGGTCATAAAAGACTGCAGTAGCGGCCGCGGCGGTGTTCTTCAACATACAGACCACTGAGCTATGCTGGGTGAGTACCCAGGGGGCCGTAGCACCCAGGGGGGACTGGTACTATGCATGTGAGTATCGGTGCTTTGCACCATATGACATATACAAAGATAGTAATATTTAATATCTTATTTGTTACTTTTCCAAGTGCAGATATATGTACCAGTAGGATATAAGGTGGTGAAAAAATGACACCAGCATATCTAAAACTGACATAAGGTTTGAAGGTGGACAGTATCAAGGGGCAGGATGAGCTCTATAGATAACACCTTCAAATGACTTATAACTCTTAGTATAATAACAGAGTTTTTTAAGTTGTGACACTTGGGGCACGGAAGGTTGTCACGTGTATAGTATGTGTGGACATTCTAGTCCTTTTAGTAATTTTTATTAAATGTTAAGTTTTAACCTCTTAAAACTAATCTAGCTATACTGAAATGAATCTAACCTCTCTGGAAAGTGGGGTAGGACCTTACCACTAAACAGAATATCTATCCTGCTATATTTGATCAATACCATGATTGGCCAGCAGGGGTCAGTGGGTGCTCTCCTCTGTGGTGCTCTATACTGAATCAATCATGGTATTGACAGAGGATAAGTAAATGAGCACAGCTGCTCTGATTTATGCAGAATATTGAGGTGCTTAACGTGATGGAATGTATATATCACTGGTTCCAGCTAGGAATATTCATAAATCTCAGTCCAGTCACCAACCACTTATCAGGCTGATTGGACACCTGTTTTGGTAACATTAGGCTTACACGGGTCATGGTTTTGTGTCATAGAGCAAGAAGAACGCTATTAAATTCTATAGATTTAATCTGAAAGAATTTACAGTGTTTACAATAATATACAAAATTTTACAAAGAGAATGTGCAGTACAATATAAATAATTACATGCAAATAAAAGGGTTTAAAATAAGAACTTGCTACATCTGCGTCTCAGGGATGACTTTCAGATATAGGGAGGGATAGACTCCTTACAAGAAATATGATTCAGCTCCCCAGCATGGTTCTTAGCTGGCTCTTCTCTGGTTGGAATAAATCTTCAAGATGGACATTCTGGTTTTATGTTTCTGCCCTAAAATTAGGAAACTCCCATTCTGCTGACCTCACACATGGTGTATCCCTGGGAGGTACCCATAACTTTAAGAGTTATTGATATCTCCTTTTCTCCATATCTTTGGCCGTGGTGCTCATAGGCATCCTCAAAAAAATCACTAAAATTGACAAATCCCCGGGCCCGGATGGGATACACCGGAGAGTGCTGCAGGAATTCAGTACTGTCATAGATAGACCATTATTTTTCATATTTAAAGATTACATAATAACAGGGTCTGTACCACAGGACTGGCGTATAGGAAATGTGGGGCCAATATTCAAAAAGGGGACAAAAACTGAACTTGGAAATTATAGGCCAGTAAGCTTAACCTCTACTGTGGGTAAAATCCTAGAGGGTTTTCTAAGAGATGCTATACTGGAGTATCTGAAGAAAAATAACCTCATGACCCAATATCAACATGGTTTTACGAGGGACCGTTCCTCTCAAACTAATCACATAAGCTTCTATGAAGAAGTAAGTTCTGGACTGAACCAAAGAAATGCAGTGGACGTGGTGTATATGGACTTTTCAAAAGCTTTTGATACGGGGCCACACAAAAGTTGATACATGAAATGAGAATAATGGGGATAGGGGAAGATATGTGTAAGTGGGTTAAGAACTGGCTTAGTGATAGGAAACAAAGGGTGGTTATTAATGGAACACACTCAGAATGGGTCACAGTTGGCAGTGGTGTACTACAGGGGTCAGTATTGGGCCTGCTTTTTAATATATTCACTAATGACCTTGTACGGGGTATACAGAGTAGAATCTCAATATTTGCAGATGACACTAAACTCTGCAGGATAATCAATACAGAGGAGGACAATTTTATATTACAGGAGGATTTATGTAAACTAGAAGCTTGGGCTGCTAAATGGCAAATGAGCTTTAATGGGGATAAATGTAAAGTCATGCACTTGGGCAGAGGAAACAAAAAGTATAATTTTGTGCTTAATTGTAAAACACTGGGCAAAACTATCACTGAAAAAGACCTGGGTGTATGGGTAGATGACAAACTCACATTTAGTGGCCAGTGTCAGGCAGCTGCTGCAAAGGCAAATAAAATAATGGGATGTATTAAAAGAGGCATAGATGCTCATGAGGAGAACATAATTTTACCGCTATACAAGTCACTAGTGCGACCACACTTCGAATACTGTGTACAATTCTGGTCTCCGGTGTATAAGAAAGCCATAGCTGAACTAGAGCGGGTGCAGAGAAGAGCGACCAAGGTTATTAGAGGACTGAGGGGGCTACAATACCAAGACAGGTTATTAAACTTGGGGTTATTTAGTTTGGAAAAAGGAAGGCTTAGGGGTGATCTTATAATAATGTGTAAATATATGAGGGGACAGGACAGAGAACTTTCTAATGATCTTTTTACTCCTAGGCTTGAGACGCGGACAAGGGGGCATCCTCTACGTCTGGAGGAAAGAAGGTTTAATCATAATCACAGACGTGGATTCTTTACTGTAAGAGCAGTGAGACTATGGAATAGAGATGAGCCACCACCCTGCCGTTTGTGTTCGATTCGATTCGCCGAATCGACGGGGTGTTCGACGAATGTTCGTGGAATGTTCGACGAACACCGTCAAACATCCCGGAACACGAAAAAACCAGGATTGTGGGGCTGTTTCACTTCCACAATGTATATACATACATTGTGGAAGTGAAATAAAGTCAAAGTGTAAAAAAGAAAAAAATAATGTATGCTCACCTGTCCGCGGTCCACCGAAGCCTCCGGTATGGTCCTGTGTCTTACAGGACCTGTGGTGACGTCAGCTCTCGCGGGAACTCCGGTCACATGACCGGAGTTCCGCGAGAACGTGACATCACTACAGTTCCTGGAAGCAATAGGACCTTGCCGGAAAGCGTAAAATAGATATATTTATGTTTCGGACCCTTTCTTTAAGTAACTTTTACTTCAAGAAAGGGTCCGAATTAGGGATGGGCGAATCTACTCGCTAGGACTCGTTACTCGGCGAGTAGTAAGGGACTCGCAGGACTCGGTACTCTGCGAGTTTCCCAGTGATTACTCGCACGAGTCCAATGCAAATAAATATCAATCCTAGTTTTGTCAGAAACGCTGACAAAACTACGATTGCCATTGTTTGCATTAGACTCGCGAGTAATCACTGGCTACTGTGCCAGTGATAGCAGGGAAACTCGCAGATAACTGCTGTTTCTTTGCGAGCCAGTCCAGCTGTCTTCTCTGTGCAGCTCCAGGGTCCTAGAGCCCGCCTGCTCACAGACATGATGTAGCAGTGCTGAGATTGTTCTCAGTCTGCTCATTCCCTGTGTACAGACATGAATGTCTGTGCACAGAGATGATGTAGCAGAGCTGAGATTGTTCTCAGTCTGCTCATTCCCTGTGTACAGACATGAATGTCTGTGCACAGAGATGATGTAGCAGAGCTGAGATTGTTCTCAGTCTGCTCATTCCCTGTGCATAGACATCTATATTTATGCACAAGGGATGTAGCAGAGAGGACATCGCGTTTTGGACTGCGTCGGACGGAAGAGGATTTTTTTAATTAAAGATGGAGTCCCTAATGGCTTTTTTTTTTATTTCTAATAAAAAATTTTCCTTGTGTTGTGTTTTTTTTAAAACAATTTAATAGAAATTCATGGCGGTCATGTCTAATATTGGCGTGACCGCCATAAATTTCGGGCTTAGGGCCAGCTGATAATACAAAGCTGGCCCTAACCTCTTTATTACCCAGCGTGCCACCGCCACCAGGGCCGCTGGAAGAGCGGGGTTCAGCGCCAGAGGATGGCGCTTCAATGAACGCGCCATCTTCTGGGGCGGCTGCGGGCTGCAATTTGCAGCGGGGGGTGCCCAGAAAGCTTGGGCATCCCTGCGCTGCGGATTCCAGCCCCCAGCTGCTTAGCTGTACCTGGCTAGACATAGAAATTGCGCGGAGCCCCACGCATTTTTTTTTAATTATTTCATGAATTTCAGAGTCAGAGTCAGAATCTCAGAATTTCATGAAATAATAAAAAAAAAATGCGTGGGGCTCCGCGCAATTTCTATGTCTAGCCAGGTACAGCTAGGCAGCTGGGGGCTGGAATCCGCAGCGCAGGGATGCCCAAGCTTTCTGGGCACCCCCCGCTGCAAATCGCAGCCCGCAGCCGCCCCAGAAGATGGCGCGTTCATTGAAGCGCCATCCTCTGGCGCTGAACCCCGCTCTTCCAGCGGCCCTGGTGGCGGTGGCACGCTGGGTAATAAAGAGGTTAGGGCCAGCTTTGTATTATCAGCTGGCCCTAAGCCCGAAATTTATGGCGGTCACGCCAATATTAGACATGACCGCCATGAATTTCTATTAAATTGTTTTAAAAAAAACACAACACAAGGAAAATTTTTTATTAGAAATAAAAAAAAAAGCCATTAGGGACTCCATCTTTAATTAAAAAAATCCTCTTCCGTCCGACGCAGTCCAAAACGCGATGTCCTCTCTGCTACATCCCTTGTGCATAAATATAGATGTCTATGCACAGGGAATAAGCAGACTGAGAACAATCTCAGCTCTGCTACATCATCTCTGTGCACAGACATTCATGTCTGTACACAGGGAATGAGCAGGCTGAGAACAATCTCAGCACTGCTACATCATCTCTGTGCACGGACATTCATGTCTGTACACAGGGAATGAGCAGACTGAGAACAATCTCAGCTCTGCTACATCAGGCAGCAGGCGGGCTCTAGGACCCTGGAGCTGGGGCAGCCAGAACACAGAGAAGACAGGATCTTATCTGTGCGAGTCAGCGATTACTTACAAAGTAAACGAGCAATGCAAATAAATGACACAACTAGGATTGCTTCAGGCTGAAGCTTCCGAGACACATCTGCGATTTGTAAATCTCACACTACTCGCTATTACTCGCTTCCCCATTCATTAACATTGGACTCGCAACGAGTAGCGAGTCCTGGGCTCGGACTCGCTAGAGTCAAGCGATTCCGAGTAATTTAGGATTCGCCCATCACTAGTCCGAATCATAAAAATATCTATTTTAAGCTGTCCGGCAAGGTCCTGTGCTTTCAGGACCTGTGGTGACGTCACGTTCTCGCGGAACTCCGGTCATGTGATCGGAGTTCCCGCGAGAACTGACGTCACCACAGGTCCTGTAAGACACAGGACCATACCGGAGGCTTCGGTGGACCGCGGACAGGTGAGCATAGATTATTTTTTTATTTTTAACACTTTCTTTCTTCTAGGGAATGTTTATTTTGGCTCAAAATGCGGCAGATGCGGTTTTCTGACCGCATCTGCCGCATTTTCGAACCAAAATCGAACATGTTCGAAATTCGCCGAATTGGAACCAAATTGTTCGAATTCGGCGAATGACTCGAATAGCGCCAAAATCGACTCGAATTTGAGATTGGCGAACTATTCGAGTCGAACATCGCTCATCTCTACTATGGAACTCTCTGCCACAAGATGTTGTAATGAGGGACTCACTACTAACATTTAAGAAGGGCCTGGATGCCTTTCCTGAAAACTATAATATTACCAGTTATATATACTAGATTCTTTGATAGGGCGTTGATCCAGGGATCTAGTCTGATTGCCGTATCTGGAGTCAGGAAGGAATTTTTTCCCCAATGTGGAGCTCAGTGTTGCCACATGGGTTTTTTGCCTCCTCTGGATCAACATGTTAGGCTATGGGGGAACTAGATGGACTTAAAGTCTTCCTTCAACCTTAAATACTATGTTACTATGATATTAGTATAATTTTTCTGCTCATCATTTTATCCTTTGAAAGAGACCAAACATGATATAGCTGCGATTTTGTGATGGGCAGAAATGAATTTCCTATGATTCTGGCACTCACTCAGCAAAGCAAAATGGTGTTCCAGGTTCACCCTGTCATGTGGATTTTGAAAATATAACTTTCATAATTCTGGTACTATTGGGGTATATGAAATCTAACTTAACATTTTTTGAGTTGAGAGAACAAAGAACTTACATGTGTGTGTTTTTCTTTCCTTCCAAACCTGATCTGCATTCTTCAGGGTCATAAACCTGGACTCTTTGCCAAGGGGAGGGGAAGTGAGAGAGAAATAACTGTTTGTTAGAAACCAGGAGGGGACAGGGGTTATGAACTCTGGCTGTTCTCTATGAAAATGGAAGATATTTTTTCATATTTTCCTGACAGCATCCTATAAGCTGCCAAGGAGCAATAGTAGTCGTTGCCTCCACCATCAATCATCATTCAGTTGTGTGCCAGTCAATTGGTGGCAGTAGCGGGTAATCCTCCTGATCTCCTTGATATGCCATAAACATCTGACTAGGGACCACTAATGATACACAGGATGCGGCAGAGTAACCTTGTGATCCTAGTGATGTTCTAAGATGTGACATAACATTTTACCTCAGATTCTGCAGATCATGTAACGCTTGTGCAAGTCTCTCCAGTCCTTCCATCTCTAGGGAGCAGCCAGCGAGATTGAGTTCTTCTAGATGGTTGCAGGTTTTCAGAATAAATGCCAACACTGTGCAGTCTAGAGCTGACATGTGAGCACCAGAGAGGTCAATTCTTCTGTGTGTTCCTAGTGATTCCCACACTAAAACCTTATTACGGGCTTCATATAGATAGAAGAATGTACGGAGAAGATATCGCTTCTTGTCTACACTTTCCACCAGATTTTGTTTTTCTGTAATGACGTCCCTCACCCAAGTGATGACATCTCTGGAGGCCTGAGCTGCTTGTGTGTCCAGATATCCAGCTAGTATTGACCTGGTGGAGTTATCTGATAGACCACACAGGAACCGGAGGAATATTTCTCCGCGGCCATCAGAATAGGACTTGGCATCTTTCAGTGATCTCTGTAACGTCTCAGGAGAATAATCCACATAATGCACCAAGGCGGAGAAGAATTCCTGCACAGTGAGATGTAAGAAGGAATAGGACACAGGATCCTCCGATTCCATCAGAAAACTGGATAAAAGCTTTGACTTCTCCACATGGAAAGAATCCAGATCTCGGTCATCAAAAATAACCCTGTGATTCATGACCCCATGTTCTGCCATCCACCCGATGGAGCGCAGGAGCGGCTGAGCGTCACTATTGTGCAGGCTGTGATTGGACAGGATGTTGGCGATAAATATGGCAAAGAGTTGTGTGACAGTTTTGGGTAATAATGACACCGGCTGATCACTACTTGTGGGCTGGAAGCTCCTGGATAACACTGTACAGATGATCCAGCAGTAGGACGGGAGGTAACAGAACGTGTACAACGTCTCATTCTGCTTCACATAAGTAAAAGCCTTTTCCGCCAGTTCAGGGTCAGAGAAGAAATTCTCAAAGTACATCCGTCGTTCTTCTGGAAAAAATCCACTGATTTCTACTACTCGCTGGAAAACTCTACAATCTATAGATGCCAGTCTGGTCGGGCGACTCGTCATCAGGACAGAACAACCATCCAGAAGAGACTTTCTCACCAAACTAACCACAATCTGACCACAAGGTCCGGACACTCTGTAATCAGAGATCAAGTGACGGGACGTGAAATCCACTGTATGAAGACTTTCATCTAAGCCATCAAATATAAAGAGAAGTTTCTCTGGATCCTGTAAGATGTTCCTGAGCTGCGGCTCCAGATGTGGATACTGATGAAGGATCAGGGTCTCCAGACTAACATTATCCAGTCTGTTCAGTTCCCGGAATTTGAAGAAAAAGACAAAGGAGAATCTCTGATAGAGAGCGCCCCTCGTCCAGTCATAGACAATCTTCTGCATCAGGGTGGTCTTCCCTACCCCGGGCACTCCGCTCACCATCACCATACGTGGCACCAGTCTGGATCGGTGACACCAGCGGAATAACTTGTTGGGGGAGATGCGCTGTAGAACATTTTGGGTTTTCTTTAAATATTGCTCATGTTTTACCCCGGTCTCTGTGAGCTCATTCTCAGAGCGTTCCCTGAAGTGATCGGTGGAGACAATGGTGAGGTTCACGTAACGTGTATGAAATGGAAAACGTTTCTTGCCTTGGTGACATCCCGGAGGTTTGTTCTCCACAAGTTCCTTAGTTTGAGAATATAAATGTTCCTTGTGATAGCACTGAACATCTAGGGATAATAGTAAAATACAGTAAATATCAAGATAAGAAGTTGAGGCAAACAGTATATATTGATGTAATATGACAAATATGAGTAGTAAATGTGATCAGGTAAAGTATGCTTGAACCATGTTTGCCAGTACATAGAAAAATATTAAAATCTGAGAGTCCTCAGTGGTTGATAACTTTTAATGGCGAACTGAAAAGATGGTAAACATAGCAAGCTTTCGAGACAACTCAGGTCTCTTCTTCAGGTTAATATAAGACAAAATCTGATGTGCCATATATATATATATATATACACACAACATGACAAGGAATTCTGCAGTTCAAGTGAGGTGGAGCTGAACGGTAATGATCAGTATGAGACAGGGTGAAACAATTATGGCAGTAAATATCAGTGATGAGAAGTGTGAAAGTTTTATTGTCCTTGTCACTTACCTGCTTCTCAGCACATGACTTGGATTAACCCTTACAGGCAAAACCCCATTTCATCTCACTCAATCCAGTACTCAACCTCTATCCTATGCTGAAAGGGAGCATCAATCACACCCCGACACACACCGCGCACCCAGCTTCACACACGCTGCCACCACCCACCGGATTTGGGGCAATCAGTTCCCCTAAACTAAGACTATTAGACAATCAACAGGATTGCACCCTCTCTAGGGTTATGTGTTCTTTAGAGAACCAAGGTTCAAATGTATTAAAGTTTTAAGTTTTAATAGAAAAGCTACAGTGCTTACAATAAAAAGATCTAAAAATGGAAATAAAAAGTGACATACAAATATGAAAAACAGTTCTAAAATAAAAGGGAGAATACCTAAACTTTGCAGTCTGTTCTTTCCATATCCTAATTGGAAAGGAGGGAGGTGAATCACAGCATTGTTTCAGCTGCCCCAAAATCTGTGAACAAAGGACTTTGGCCTGGAGCAGAGGTCCCCAACTCCAGGCCTCGAGGGCCACCAACAATGCAGAATTTCAGGATTTCGCTAGTATTGCACAGGTGTTAATGTGATCAAATGCACAGGTAATGATTCCAACCCCTGTGCAATACTAAGGAGATCCTGAAAACATGCACTGTTGGCAGCCCTCGAGGCCTGGAGTTGGGGACCCCTGGCCTGGAGGGTACAAGTTATACTCTCAGCCTGGAGATCAGATTTTTAGACCAGCCTTCCATTTTAATATTCTTATTCTGAAACGATGATTGGAGCCCTCACTAATCTAGCCATGCATACATTATTTTTCAAATGTTCTTTGTCTTCTCTGACTACAATCTCCTGGTCTTTGCTGCCCATCTGTTGGTCTGTTTGAAGCTCACTGAAGGAGTGAAATGTTTTCATTGCCGTGCTGGCAGGATAGGCCCCCAGTAGAGACTGGGGTCCCTGTGACCAGGAAAGCCAGCTCTGTGCTCAGATAACATAGGTCATAACCTTTTGTGTAGTAACACAGAATTTAACCATTCACTGCTGGGTGTACATTCCCCTCAGATACATATTTCACTACAGTCCTCTAATTGGGGTCTGTTCAAACATATGATGCCCCCAAATGCCCTTTCAATTGATGTAAAAAGACATGAATCCATGTGAAATGTTCATTTCTGCTCTGAAACACAAAAGCAGCTAAATAAACGTCATCAATCTCTGGGATTAGAAACCCAACAAAATGGATCTTTCTGTGCTTTCTAGGGGACTTTCATTCTGTGCTACTAAAGTTTGGGATAAAACCAAACCTTGCAGTGACATTGAAGATTACTTCAGGAGGCTACGCCCGAGGGAATTTTACAGTGACAGAGAAGATTTAGAACCCACCTGGACTAAAGGAATAGGAATCCGGACAACCAAGAAAAGATCAAACTGGACACCAGCACCTGGACACTACCACCATTTAAACAACTGTATAGACACCTTCAGAAATTTGGTAAAATCCACTATCTTAGATACCCACACAGGCAATCATCCAACACTAGTGCCCAGGAGAGAAAAGCCACACAGTCTTTGAAAAACCAAACAATCATCATTAAAGGGAACCAACCACCCCAAATGACCCCCCCGGACTGTTAATATGTGTCCCTACACCCAGCACACACATTTGGGGCAATCGTTTTTGCTAAAAAAACTGTTTAGTAGAAGCTAAGATATATGTTTATAAAGTTTAATAAATGGAGACGGCTGGGTGTTACCTAGCTTTGTCCACGTGCAGTGTTCGTGCCTGTGATCCTCCTCTCCCCCCTCCCCTCTCAATTTCTAAGAGCCTGGCCGCGTCATGAAAGGGGCGGGACTAAATCGCGACGAGTCCCGCCCCCTTTCATGACGCGGCCAGGCTCTTAGAAAGTGAGAGGGGAGGGGGGAGAGGAGGATCACAGGCACGAACACTGCACGTGGACAAAGCTAGGTAACACCCATCCGTCTCCATTTATTAAACTTTATAAACATATATCTTAGCTTCTACTAAACAGTTTTTTTTTAGCAAAAACGATTGCCCCAAATGTGTGTGCTGGGTGTAGGGACACATATTAACAGTCCGGGGGGGTCATTTGGGGTGGTTGGTTCCCTTTAAACCTACAGACAAGGGTGGTGCAATAGTCATAATGAACACATCAGACTCCCTGAAGGAAGCAGACAGACAACTGACGGACACACGCTACTACAAGAAATAGGAGTCTGACCCCACACAGGACTATCACAAGGAATTAAACAGGCTGGTCTCTTCTCTACCTGACATATCCTTAAGAGCGGATCACCTGATACCAGTAAGTCCAAGAACAGGGACATTCTACATAATTCCTGAAATTCACAAATCGGGAAATCCCAGAAGACCCATCATTTCATGTGTGGGCCCCTCACTGAACAAGTGTCTGATGGGTAGAGGGTTTTCTCAAACCCCTGGTAAAAGAGACACCCAGCTACATTCAGGACACAACTGACCTATTGAATAAACTGTCAGCACTAGGATCTCTCCCAGAAGGAACCATCCTCTCCACCATGGATGTGGAGTCTGTACAGTAACCACACCAGGATGGATTAAATGCTACAAAACCTTCCTGGAGAACACGGACTGAAGCTGACTGTGGTGAAGCTTATAACATTCATCCTCGCACACAACTACTTCACATTTGAAGACAACATATATTTACAGGAGACTGGCACAGCCATGGGGAGCAAAATGGCTCCACAGTATCCAAATCTTTTCATGGCCGAGCTTGAAGGTGACTTTATATCCTCTTGTCCTATCAGGCCTCTGGCCTACTACTGGCACATAGATGATAGCTTAATCATCTGGACGGAGTCTGTGTAGTGACCCGGTCCAGATTTTGTCTGTCCCTTTAAATACCTCTGGACAGTGAGTAACTGTACATTACAGCTCACTCCCTAGCTACCTCTCTACAAGTATTAGTGAGTGTTAGATATGCAGTTCAGTTAAATCCATTTATACTGAATGTACCTTTTATGTATTTACTAGAAATAGGCCCTATGTTATTGCATCGGGAGGGCAGTCTTTGTGCCTGTCTCCCCTTGTGCGCTCTCTCCTCTCTGTGCTGTCTCTCCCCTTGTGCGCTCTGTCTTACTTGTGCCTTTCTCTCTACTCTGTGTGCTCTCATCCCGTGTGTACACTGTCTCTCCCCATGACTCTGCCTCCTCCTGTCCTCTGCCTCCCTTGTGGCTTCTGCATCCCCTGTGCATTCTGCTTTCCCTGTGCCCCTGACTCCTTGGTGCCTTCTGGCTCCCATGTGCCTGCCTCCCATCACTGAGCCACCATATACAGTGCTAACCACTGAGGTAGCATACAGTGCTAACCACTGAGATAGCATACAGTGCCAACCACTGAGCCACTGTATACTGCTAACTACTGAGCCACCATACAGTGCTAACCACTGAGCCACTATACAGTGCTAACCACTGAGCCACCATACAGTGCTAACCGCTGAGCCACCGTATACAGTGCTAACCACTGAGCCACCGTATACAGTGCTAACCACTGAGCCACCATATACAGTGCTAACCACTGAGCCACCATACAGTGCTAACCACTGAGCCACCATATACTGTGCTAACCACTGAGCCACCGTATACAATGCTAACCACTGAGCCACCATATACAGTGCTAACCACTGAGCCACCATATACAGTGCTAACCACTGAGCCACCATATACAGTGCTAACCACTGAGCCACCATACAGTGCTAACCACTGAGCCACCATATACAGTGCTAACCACTGAGCCACCATATACAGTCCTAACCAGTGAGCTACTGTAGAGTGCAGACCACTGAGCCACCGTACATTGCTGACCACTGAGCCACCGTACATTGCTGACCACTGAGCCACTATATACAGTGCTAAGCACTGAGCCGCCACATCATTCTAACCACTGAAGCACCGCACAGTTCTAACCGCTGAACCAGCGCACCGTTCTAACCACGGAGCCACCATACACCATGTTCCAAATTATTATGCAAATGTTCTTTTTCTCTAATTTTTCTAAATGGTCGGTGCAGATGACAGTCAGTGTAATAAAAGTCATCACCTGTTAGAGGATACATCAAATTTCATTGAAGAAATCTCCTTATGATAACAGTATAATTTTCAAAATTAAAAATCCTCTAAATGCCCTGTTCCAAATTATTCGGCACAGGAGAGTTTCTAAACATTTGATATGTTTGAAAGAATTGAAAATGCTGATTTGTTGAATTTGCAGCATTAAGAGGTCACATTCACTGAAATAAAAAGCGATTTAACTCCAAAACATCCTAACAGGCCAAGTTACATGGTGACATGGGAACCCTACTTTGATCTCACTGTCACAATTCTTGCATCCATTGAACTTGTGAGTTTCTGGAGAGTTTCTGCTTGTATTTCTTTGCATGATGTCAGAATCACCTCCCAGAGCTGCTGTTTTGATGTGAACTGCCTCCCACCCTCATAGATCTTTTGCTTGATTATACTTCCAAGGTTCTCTATAGGGTTGAGGTCAGGGAAAGATGGTGGCCACACCATGAGTCTATCTCCTTTTATGCCCATAGCAGCCAATGACACAGAGGTATTCTTTGTAGAATGAGATGGTGCATTGACATGAATGAGGATGATTTTGCTCCTAAAGGCACATTTTTGTTTTTTGTACCATGGAAGAAAGATCTCAGTTGGAAACTCTATATACGTTGCAGAGGTCATTTTCCTACGTTCAGGAACCTTAAAGACACCTACCAGCTGTTTCCCAATGATTCCGGCGCAAAACATGACTCCTCCACCTCCTTGCTGATGTCGCAGCCTTGTTGGGATATGGTGGCTCCACCAACCATCCACTACTCTATTCATCTGGACCATCCAGGATTGCTCGGCACTCATCAGTAAACAAGACTGTATGAAAATTAGTCTTCATCTACAGTGCCTACAAGTAGTCTTCAACCCCCTGCAGATTAAGGTGGTTTGATAAGATGCAAATAAGTTAGAGCCTTCAAACTGCAAACGAGAGTAGGATTTATTAACAGAAGCATAAATCTTACAAACCAAAAAGTTATGTTGCTCAGTTGAATGTTAATAAATTTTAAACATAAAAGTGTGGGTCAATTTTTATTCAACCCCTAGGTTTAATATTTTGTGGAATAACCCTTGTTTGCAATTACAGCTAATAATCGTCTTTTATAAGACCTGATCAGGCCGGCACAGGTCTCTGGAGTTATCTTGGCCCACTCCTCCATGCAGATCTTCTCCAAGTTATCTAGGTTCTTTGGGTGTCTCATGTGGACTTTAATCTTGAGCTCCTTCCACAAGTTTTCAATTGGGTTAAGGTCAGGAGACTGACTAGGCCACTCCATCACCTTGATTTTTTCCCTCTTGAACCAGGCCTTGGTTTTCTTGGCTGTGTGCTTTGGGTCGTTGTCTTGTTGGAAGATGAAATTACGACCCATCTTAAGATCCTTGATGGAGGAGCGGAGGTTCTTGGCCAAAATCTCCAGGTAGGCCGTGCTATCCATCTTCCCATGGATGCGGACCAGATGGCCAGGCCCCTTGGCTGAAAAACAGCCCCACAGCATGATGCTGCCACCACCATGCTTGACTGTAGGGATGGTATTCTTGGGGTCGTATGCAGTGCCATCCAGTCTCCAAACGTCACGTGTGTGGTTGGCACCAAAGATCTCGATCTTGGTCTCATCAGACCATAGAACCTTGAACCAGTCTGTCTCAGAGTCCTCCAAGTGATCATGAGCAAACTGTAGACGAGCCTTGACATGACGCTTTGAAAGTAAAGGAACCTTACGGGCTCGTCTGGAACGGAGACCATTGCGGTGGAGTACGTTACTTATGGTATTGACTGAAACCAATGTCCCCACTGCCATGAGATCTTCCCGGAGCTCCTTCCTTGTTGTCCTTGGGTTAGCCTTGACTCTTCGGACAAGCCTGGCCTCGGCACGGGAGGAAACTTTCAAAGGCTGTCCAGGCCGTGGAAGTCTAACAGTAGTTCCATAAGCCTTCCACTTCTGGATGATGCTCCCAACAGTGGAGACAGGTAGGCCCAACTCCTTGGAAAGGGTTTTTTACCCCTTGCCAGCCTTGTGACCCTCCACGATCTTGTGTCTGATGGCCTTGGAATGCTCCTTTGTCTTTCCCATGTTGACCATGTATGAGTGCTGTTCACAAGTTTGGGGAGGGTCTTAAATAGTCAGAAAAGGCTGGCAAAAGAGATAATTAATCCACATATGTGAAGCTCATTGTTCTTTGTGCCTGAACTACTTCTTAATATACTTTAGGGGGACCAAACAGAATGCTGGTGGTTTGAGGGGTTGAATAATAATTGACCCACACTTTTATGTTTAAAATTTATTAAAATTCAACTGAGCAACATAACTTTTTGGTGTGTAAGATTTATGCTTCTGTTAATAAATCCCACTCTCGTTTGCAGTTTGAAGGCTCTAACTTATTTGCATCTTATCAAACCACCTAAATCTGCAGGGGGTTGAATACTACTTGTAGGCACTGTGTATATATATATATATATAAAACTAGAAAAAGTTCTCTGCAGCACTCAGTTACTACCAATGACGTACAAATGCTAACAAGCTATATATATATATGAGAAAAAAGTTTAAAAACTTACATTTTTTGAAAAAACTCAAAAATCTTATCTTTTTATTTCTGAAGTTCTTGGTACATACATTGGCCAATGTCTGCTTGCTCATCAACTGCGACAAAGTGACTTCAGATCTGACGAGTCCTATCGCTGACATCCCTGTCCTCCTTGTCCACCCCCCACCTCTCAGTGGGCAGACTCCATCTTGACCCTAGATCACCTGTGGTCAATGAGGGTGCAATTGCAGCATGGAGCCAGCATCTCCATATGATACAAAAAAGAGAAAAAAAAACTGCACAGCACTCACAGACTAAATGTGAACTGTGAACTGGTTTTTTTTTTCTCTTTTTTTTCTCTTTTTTAATATATATATATATATATTATATATATATATATATATATATAAATGTGTGTATGAGAAAAAATCTAAAAACGTACGTTTTTTTTTTTTTTTAAATTCTTATTTTTTTTTAAATCTGAAGTTCTTAGTACACACATCGGCCAATGTCTGTTTGCTCATCGACTGCGACAAAGTGACTTCAGGTCCGATGAGTCCTAACGCTGACACCCAAGTCCTTCTTGTCCACCCTACCCCACTACTAAGTGGGCGGACACCATCTAGGCCCTAGATCACCAGTAGGAAATGCGGGTGCAAATTGCAGCATGGAGCCAGCAACCCCATAAGATACAAAACTGAAAAAAAAAACTGCACAGCACTCACAGACTAATGTGAACTGGTGCCAGCAGGGACGCTGGGTCAAATAACTAGAATAAAGTACTCTGCAACCACTCTGTTTTTTTTTTTCTGTTTTTTTTTTCTGTTTTTTTTTTCTGTTTTTTTTTTCTGTTTAGATAGATAGATAGGCAGGCAGGCAGACAGGCAGGCAGACAGAACAGGTAGATCGGGCTTACCACACTCCTCCTGCTGCTCTTGGGGCCGCCCATTAAGCTACTTGCATACTCACTACACTGTCAGGCAAACAGCCAATCACAGACAAATTATTATTATTGTTGTTATTTTGTTGGTATTTATATAGCGCTATTAGGATACATGGCGCTTTACAAGTTAGAGGGTAGACAAAGACAAGTGGTCAAAAACGACGACACATCGACAAATCAATCATACGGGTACAATAGGGAGAGGATCCTGTCCGCGAGGGCTCACAGTCTAGAGGGGGTGGGGAGGGAGACAGTAGGAGGGGGAGAGGTGAGACTGTGCAGTGGATTGGGTGTCAGTGTGTATTGTAGGAAGAGGTGGGTCTTCAGGTTTTTCTTGAAGGTTCCCAGGGTAGGGGAGTGTCTGATGTGGTGGGGGAGGGAGTTCCAGAGTAAGGCAGAAGCACGAGAGAAGTCTGTGTGGCACTGTGGATTACCCACTGCCACCTGACTGTCCAGCCCTCATGGGGTTAATTCCTCTCTCCCCCTCCTCCTCGCCTTACAGTGGCTGATTTGTTTGTCTGTCACACCCCCCTTATTTGCCTAACCACCCCCACCTGTTATATATGCTCTGGGTTTCAGCCATCTTGTCTTTCCCCCTGCTGCTTGCCCAAAGAGCAGTTTGTCTCTCCTCACATCTTAACCCAGGGCAGAATGGCTGCTGGAACAGATGGATCCGCTGGAATTGTGGTAAGGGAGAGAATCGTGAGGGAGGAGGCCGCCGGTTTCGCTGGGCTTTCAGCGTCCTTGGTGTCCTCTCTGGCGAGGCACAAAGGCGGCAGCATGGCTGACAGGAATCGTTCAAACCTTCCCGCCTGCTGCAGCATTTGAGCCAGGGGATATTTAGTGAGCAGAGCAGGCGCAGACCCTGCGCTCGCTCTGCGTTTGGGGTCAGCCACCCCCCACTTTGGGCCCAGTGTGACTGCACGCCCATCGTCTGACTGGGTAGCGCGGTGCAGCTGGCCGGCAGCAGGTGACATAATGTGCACCTCATGCTGCTGGGAATGTTATGCACTCACTCTGGCTGCATGAGAGGGAGGTAGTTCAGGACACAGCAGCTAGATTCACTGCAGTATTCATGTTTTACACATAGTGCCTGCTCTTATCACCCCTCCCCCGACCTGGCCTCACACAGGAGATTTGGGTCGGGAGCTGCAGCACATATTTACACTGAGTCTCTCACAGACTACCAGCCCCTCCTCCAGGAGGCAGCTCCACTGTACATGAAGTGTCTATGCAGAGGGCTGTACAGGTGCTTGTGAGAGCTCAGTAGGGGCATTCAATTCCTTCCATATGTAAGCAGGTAGTGATTTTACACATAAATTAGTTGCCCTCTGCTCCCCTCCCCCCTCCCCCATCCTCTCAATAATCAGCCACCTCTGTAACTAGAGGGAGGCATTAAGCTCCCTGGCCCTGCGGCCCATGACACAGTATCCCCTGCCCCAGCCATGACTTGTGGAGCAGGTAGACATGTGAGTGCAGATGTACACATCCAGCTACTGTATCCCTCTATTAGCTTCTGAGGAGATGGATCTCTGGCCCATGAAAAGCATGGGTGCAGCACCCTGTCCTCAAGGTACTCTTTATTACACAGCAGTGAGAGGAGCCTTCCATTAGGGACTTCAGCTTTCATTGTACCTCAGGAGCTGTTGCTCCAGAGAGGATGGATGGATCCATGTTTCCTGTTCTTTGCTGTGGAGATTTATTCCTTTGCAGGGTTTTCCGTGGTGTCTCAGGACTGATCCGTATTTCTACCTGCGTCTCTCATTGGCGGAGGATTTATCAAGCTTCCAGTCCTGGTCTGGTTGGTAAGTAGTAATATAGTGGGGTAGGGGCAGAGCTGGATTATGTAGCATGAGATGCACGATGGAGTTTAATGGAGAAAAAATAGAGGTTATGAATGGTGACATGCAGATATAATAAACTTAAGATGATTTTCAAAATTTGTAACAACCCCCCCCCTCCCAAATTCCGATGTATGTGTACGCATATGTATGCTTATATATAGTATGTATATGTATGGGTGTATATGTGTATATGTACATGTGTATGTGTGTATATAGATATGTGTGTGTATGACTACAGATATGTATATATATGTTACATGCATAATTAAATAGTTATATTTAGGACAGCCCTCCCCTCTTATTGCGGTTTCCATTTTACTATGGGATATGCAGGCTATTCGCACCCCTTAACCCACCCAGTCCAGTCATTTTTAGCAGTATCCCGATGAGGCGTTCTGTAGTTCTTTTTCACCCCAGGCCACGCAATTCATTATATTTGAGGCTGCCCAGCCACTGGTGACCAATCCGGTCTCCTTTTGACCCTCCAACGCGCCTGTACTGCCCTCCTCCTGCTTCATCCATCGGGCGATTGACACGTTATCACGATTCCTGATGTTTCTTAGGGTGCTTTCACATCAGCGTTTTTCGTAAATCGCGGCAGATGCGGTGAAAAAACCGCATCTGCCGCGTTTGCCGCATAACCGTTCCACTTGCGGCACGGTTGCGTTTTTTTCCATAGGAAGTATAGGGGGACTTGCGGCAGATGCGGCAAGTGCGGTATTGCACTTGCGGCAGGTGCGGCAGCGAAAAAAACCGCGGTCAGCCGCAAGTCCCCCTATACTTCCTATGGAAAAAACCGCAACCGTGCCGCAAGTGGAACGGTTATGCGGCAAACGCGGCAGATGCGGTTTTTTCACCGCATCTGCCGCGATTTACGAAAAACGCTGATGTGAAAGGGCCCTTAGAGACAATCACATGCCTGCGCTTCCCATGGGAATTTTGGGTCATGTTGTGCCGGGTGCAATTCTTCCTGAAGCCAAACCAATTTGTCAGGTTCAGAAGATAATCTCCGATAATAGTTTTTGTGGTTTGTTTTTCAATCAAAAAAAAAAAAAAAAATTAAATAAATATATATATATAGATAAATGAAATAAAATTCCGCAGGTGATTCCCCTGTTTCTCTTGCCCATTTAAACTACCTCGGGGTAGATGCCCTGCACGCCGGTTGATTAATGCGTAGAATTTTCCCATTAGTCATCACCAGCCAGCATGGGGGCGTCTTGCGCCCCACTGCATAAGCGGTTGTTATACACCAAGATGTACTTGGAAAACTTTAAACCCATCCTACGGGATATTGTTCATAGGACATACCATAAAAGTTATATAAATAATTAATTTAATTACATAAATAAAAAAAATAAAAAATACGTGCACAGCCGGTGCGCCAGGTCGAAAGTTGTTTTTCACATGAAAACAAGGTATGGTACATTGCTGAATGAGCTTTGCTTGGTTAAGTGTCCGTATCTGTTCTTTTGGGACTGGTAAAATGAATTATTTAAAAAAATAAATAAATAAATAAATAAAAATAAAAAAAATGCTGGTCTAATTCATTCTGGCGGAGTGGCATATGCACCTCGGTCTAATTCTAGTCATTGGTATTGGTTTTCTGGAGCACCTCAGCTGTATCCCGATACGTCAGGTGTGAGGTCTGCAGGATACCACCTAGTTTGTCGCTCTGGGTCAAGGATCTGACAAGATTGTAGATGTAATATGATGACCTTTGACATTACGTTTAGGGGCTGTCATGCTTGGGTTATCAGTAATGTGGTACCTGATTTGTGTTTGTTTCATTTCAGAATTCCGGGAATTGTGTACTACTGCTACACTGGAAAGTGTTTATTGACCGGTTTCTCTCTGAAGGTGCTGGAACCCATCTGTGGTCATGGGCAGTTTTTTCCTGATACTGTGGAGCTTATGGCATTCTGGATCTATTTAATGATGCTGAAAGGGAAGCTGCTTGATTACCTGTTCTTTATCTGGAGGGTGCCATACTCCGGATATTGCCAGTGATCTGTTACTGCGGAACTTAGGGTAAGATCTGCTCTACACGGGATACATAGTGGTGTTTATCCAGTTTGTTCTAGGATTCCTTAATATTGGACGCTACTGGTCGTTCCATTGCATGCCGGCAACCCCAGGTTTGTCCAGCTCGGCGTTAAATATTCATTAGCAGTTTGTTGACAATAAAGGCATGGCAGGGGAGGTAGCAGGTTCAGTGTGAATGACATGTTTTGCTATTTATTTATCGGAAGTATTGTTACAGTGTTATTACCAGGCTGCTTTTGGCCACGACTTACGGCTTCGAAATTGGGCGCGTTCTACGGACCCCCCACTGTCACGTTTTCTACCCTCATACATGTTGATGGGGGTGTCATTTTCTTCCCTAGGAATCTGGAATCCATTCAGTTGGGTAGGAGTTGTTACTAAACCGCGCATGCAGGGGTGATTCAATGTGTAGAGCTAGTGTGTGGTCTGCGCAGCATCCTTCTTTGAGTTTCTGATATTGGGGCGAATTGCTAAGGTGTGAATCTGTTAGCGAATGTTATTATTGGAGTATTTGTGGGGAATATTTTGGTATGGTATGTATAAGTAGTGGGTACGGGTGTGGGTGACGCGCGTTCATATGGGTATTCAGGTGTGTACGGGAGTACACAGATATAAGAGTGCGTGTATTTGGGTATATGTATGTGTGTGTATATATATATATATGTGTATATGGGTACACGTTGGTGCCGCTCCGGTGTGTCTGAGTATAGTTCAGGAATTGAGTTGTTTAGGTGTTTCAAGGCTTGAAGTGAATGCGGGTTATGCTGAGCCATTATGGGTGGGTGATCTGTTCTGGGCGTTTGTTTTGCTAGCACTGATGATTGTGGCTTGCTGCTAGCGTGAACCTTACAATCCTTCTCTCGGAAAAGTGAATCATAAAGAATGTATTAAATAATAATAAAAAAATAAAAGAAAGTGGCAGAACGAGAGGCATTTCTTTACAATAATGTTTTGTGCGATGGTGAGATTGCTAACTGTTGTTTCTTTTCAGATGGTGTCGGTCCTTAGTAAGAAGATCTTGTGCCATGGTGTATACGGTGTATTTCTATATCTGGGCCGCTCGGTGGGTAGAAATTTCCGCCGGAGGAAGATCATTTGGTTTTTGGGCTCGAGGTTTCATGAGGAAGGAAGGAGATAAAATGGTGTTGAACGACACTCGAAGTAGTGTAATTGCTAGGCCCCTTTCCGGCCTGCTCGCCCTCATCATCCACATGGGTTATGGCATCCTCGGCCTTGTTTTACCCTGTGGAGCTGTTGTAATATACAAGAGCTATTATGGTTAAATTCCACGTTTTTATTTTTGAATTGGAGTCAGTTATTCACATGGTCGTTCCCAGCATAGTCCAGCCAGGCGTCTGGATGGATTTTTGTGCCAGTATATGATTGGCGTACTTTGATAGCCGCTTTCTAATTTTTCGTTAATTCAAGGGGATGTAATACTTATCATTGCCAACTGCATTGGTATACATCAGTATTGCATTTGCGGCTAGAATCTGACCCTAGTTTCTCGAAGCTGTCTAACGGAGTACATCTGCATGGTATTGGCACCGACATTTTCTTGTCCGTGCTCCGGGTTGGTTTTGAACAAGCCTTGTGCTCTCTCCTGGTGGGGGTCGCAGCTCAGGCGTTGCCTTCGCTCCTCCGTGGCGGTGGAGAGAGTGATTTGAGAGTTATCCTGCGCTGGACGGCCAGTGGCAGACGACTCCTGCACTCACGTGATCTGGCGGATTTGTGCCTTGCTTGAGCTGCGGCCTTTGATTTATCCACAAAAGAAAAAAGTAATACACAATGAAAGTGTTTTACAACAAGTCATGAGTAAGGTGTTATGTTGATACCTCTCATTAAAGTATTGAAAAAGTAACTGTTGTTGGTGTGCTTTCTGTGCGGCGAGGGGAGGGGAATTGATGATGGGTCTGGACAGTCTTGTATGAGGTGGAAATGCGGGGGAAAAAGAGAAGAAGTTATTGAGAGGAGCGTAAGTTGCGTGAGGGGAGGTAGCGGGAGACTAGGTCGGAGATGTAGGGAGGGGACAGGTTGTGTATGGCCTTATATGTCAGGGTTAGGAATTTGAAGCGAGATCACTTGGGGGTGGGGAGCCAGTGGAGGACTCGGCAGAGAGGGAAGACGGGGGAGTAACGGGGAGATAGGTGGATGAATCGGGCAGCAGAGTTGAGGATGGTGCGGAGGGAGGAGGCAGGGAGGCCGAGGGAGGAGGCAGGGAGGCCGGTGAACAGGAGGCTGCAGTAGTCCATGCGGGAGATGATGAGGGCATGGACAAGTGTCTTGGCCGTGCTGTTTTCAAGGAAGGAACGGATACGGGCAATGTTTTTTAGTTGGAGTCGACAGGCGGTGGCGAGGGCTTGGATTTGGGGCTTGAAGGAGAGGGAGGAGTCGGTGATTACCCTGAGGCACTTGGTGTGAGGGAGGGGTGAGAGTGTGCAGTCATTTGACAGCGATGGACAGGTCAGGAAGAGGGGCGGGGTTGTTCGGGGGAAAGACGATGATTTCGGTCTTGTCCATGTTGAGTTTTAGGAAGCGGGTAGAAAAGAAGGATGCAATGGTGGATAGGCATGGAGGAATTTTGTATAAAAGGGAGGAGATATCAGGGCCAGACAGAGCTGGGTATCGTCAGCGTAGAGGTGGTATTGGAGGCCATGTGACTCGATGAGGTTGCCTAGGCCGAGGGTGTAAATGGGAAGAGTAGTGGTCCCAGGACCGAGCCTTGGGGGACATGTACAGAGAGGGGGTGGGGGGAGGAGTAGGTGTGGGAGTGGGTGACACTGAAAGTCCTGTCCGTTAGCTGGGAGGAGATCCAGGAGAGGGCGAGGTCAGTAATGCCAAGAGACGCAAGAATTTGAAGTAAGAGGGAGTGGTCAACAGTGTCTAAGGCAGCAGAGAGGTCGAGAAGGATGAGGACGGAATAGTGTTGTTTGCTCTTGGCGATCAGAAGGTCGTTAGTGACTTTGGTTAGGGCTGTTTCAGTAGAGTGGCGAGGTCGGAAGCCAGATTGTAGGCTATCAAAGAGAGCATAGGAAGAGAGGTGGGAGGACAGTTCGGAACAGACGTGTTGTTCAAGACGTTTTGAGGCAAACGGGAGGAGAGATATGGGGCGATAGTTGGGAGACTGTTGTAGGGTCAAGGGATGTTTTTTTTAGGATGGGCGTGTTTGAAGGGTGAGGGGAATGTGGCGGATTTGAGTGAAATGTTGAAGAGGTGTGTTAGAGCAGTGATGAGGACTGAGGTGAGGTTAGGGATGAGGTGGGAGGGGAGTGGATCAAGGGTGCATGTGGTGAGGTGTGATCATGCTAGAAGGGAGGAGAGGTAGCCCTCTGTCATGGGGGTGAAACTGCATTTGGGTGAGGGGGGATGGGCTGGAGGTGGGATGGGGCGGGGGGAGTGAGGGTCGAAGCTTTGTCTGAGTTTGTCAATTTTGTCTTTGAAGAAGGTGGCGAAGTCGTCAGCGAAGATGAGGGGTGAGGGAGGAGGTGCAGGGGGACGAAGTAAAGAGTTGAAGGTTTTGAAGAGTGGGGTTGTGAGACAGGGCGGTAATTAGGGAGGAGAAGTAGGCTTGTTATGCGGAGTCACGGGCAGTCTTGAAGGTACTGAGGGAACGCTTGTATAGGGCGAAGTGCTCTGTGGAGTAGGATTTCTTCCATTTCCGCTCGACTGCCCTAGTCGTCCATCTGAGTTTTTTGGTGAGAGTCGTGAGCCAGGGTTGTCGTTGTACTCGTTAAATGAGTGGAGCAGCCTGGTCGAGGGCTGTGGTGAGAGTGGAGTTGCAGAGGGAAGCGGCTGAGTCAGCGTCTTGAGAAGAGGCCAAGTCTGAGAGGGGGAGGAGGGATTTTGAGAGTGAATGGAAGTCTATGAGCTTAAGGTTTCTGCGGGGGTGTGGGAGCGTGGTAGGGGGGAGAGGGATGAGAATGTCAGTAGGTTGTGGTCGGAGTGGGTGAGGGTTGAATATGTGAGGTCGGTGAGGGAGCAGAGGCGGGGGAAGACTAGGTCAAGTGTGTGACCACCAGTGTGCGTGGCGGAGGAGATCCATTGGGAGAGGCCGAAAGAGGAGGTGAGGGATAGGATTCTGGAGGCAGCGGCTTTGGGGGTGTCGATGGGGATATTGAAGTCACCCATGACGATGGTGGGGATGTCGGAGGAGAGGAGGTGGAGGAGCCAAGTTGTGAAGTGGTCAAAGAAGGTAGAGGGGAATCCAGGGGGGCGGTAGACAACCGCCAGTTGGAGGTTGTAGTGGGAGTAGATGCGAACAGCGAGTGCCTCGAAGGAGGAAGGGGGGTGTAAGTGGGGAGAAGGAGCAGTCGTTGGCCAGAAGTAGGCCAACACCTCCGCCGCGGGTGTTGGTGGGGCGGGGAGTGTGGAAGAGCGTGAATCTACCGTAGGAGAGGGCAGCTGAGGAGGTTGTGTCAGAGGGGATAAGCCAGGTCTCCGTGAGGCCGAGGAAGGAGTGCTTTTTGGAGATGAAGAGGTCGTGGATAAGTGTGAGTTTGTTACGGACCAAGCGGGCGTTACAGAGTGCGCCAGGTAGGGGGACAGGAGAGGCAGGGTTGGGGGGGAATGGGTCGGAGGTTAAGGGGGTTACGAGGGTTGGTGATGGGTTGTCGGAGTGGGATGGAGGGGAGTGAAGTGGTGTGGTGGGGTGGGCTAGGATTAGGGGAGATGTCACCAGAGAGTAGGAGGAGCAGGGAGAGGGTTAGGAGGTGGGAGCAGGGGAGCTTGCGTGGTGGGCGTGTACATCTAGAGATGGTGGGTTGAAAGTGGGGGAATAGTTCGGTGGATAGGGTGAGGTGCGTTGGAAGGATGGAGGATGAGAGCAGAATTCCTTAAATAATAATAAAAAAACACGCGTGGGGCTTTGCGGTATTTTAAGCCTAGCTCAGTGAAATCAGACAGCTGTGAGCTGCCACTCACAGCTGCATAATTTTACCTGCCCTGGCAAAAAAACATGCGTGGGCTATGACCTATTTTTAATTACCAGGCAAGGTAAAACTAGCCAGCTGAGGGCTGGTATTCTCAGCGGGGTGAGGGCCCATTGTTTTAGGGACCCCCACACTAAAGAATAGCAGCCCACAGCCGTACTTAAAAATGGCACATTCATCGTAGAGCCATTTCCAAGCGCTTCACCAAGCTCTTCCAGCAGTCCTGGTGGTGGTGGCACGGTGGGTAATAAGGAGATGGTATTAAGCCCTGAGATTCTTAATGTCAGGTTAAGTTATACCCAGCCATTAAGAATCTCAAATAAATAGTAAAAAAGATACAACATAGAGAAAAATTATTTTATTAAAAAAACAACAAGCACAGAGACCCTTAGTGACTCCATCTTTATTACCCCCTCCCTACTCTCGTACCCCTCCACAATCCTCTTCTTCTCTCTCCCTGGATAGACTCAGGTCTGCTACATCAGAGACCATGGGGAGAATTAACACATCCACTCCCGTGGTCTCTGATAACTGACTGACAGCGCTGAGACCTGCGGTATAGTAAACAGTGAGGTTAACAGTGAGGTTACTGTTGCCATAGCAACAGCGGTTAGTATGGCAATAGTGACCTTAGCACTTAGTATATGAAAGCGCTGAGATCTGCACCATAGTACAGATCACAGTGACAGTGGTATCATGTGCTCCCACTGTGATCTCTAGCAATGTTCTCTCATCCCGGAGACTGCAGAACTCGCGAGAGCTCTCTGCACAGCGTTCGAGGACCTGGCACTGCACCATGTGACTGAGTGACGTCACTCGGTCACATGATCAGGGCCCTGGAGGCGCCGAACACTATAGTCTCCGGGGATGAGAACATTGCTGGAGACCACCGGGGAGCACAGGAAGTTGAGTGAATCGTGCAGCATTCAGACACACAAGGCTGTGTTTTGCAAGAATCAGTTCTTGGTGCAGTTTTCTGCGCCAAAAACGGATTCTCACAAAACGCAGTGTGAATGTAGCCACATAGTTAGCAGTGAAGTCACAGTTACCATAATAACTGCTGTTGCTATGGCAACGGTGACCTCTCCGCTTACTATATGACAACGCTGAGACCTGAGCTTTACTGCTTACTATAGCGCAGGTCTCAGCGCTGTCATATAGCAACCATTGCCATAGTAACCACTGTTGCTATGGAGAGCACCGAGACCTGCGCTCTACCGCTTTACGTAAACTAGAAGCTTAGGCTGATAAATGGCAAATGAGTTTTAATGGGGATAAATGTAAGGTCATGCACTTGGGCAGAGAAAATAAAAGGTATAATTATGTGCTTAATTGTAAAACACTGGGCAAAACTATCACTGAAAAAGACCTGGGTGCAGGGCTGCCACTAGGTATTTTGGGGCCCCTTACTGCCAAAATTTTGGGGCCCCCCTGAGACTCCGCCCTCCACCCATGCTCCGCCTCCACCCAAACATACATTATCTTTATAGTGAAAAATTGGAACCACACCAAAATTACCTCAATTTATGTGCAAAGCTTCTCAACCAGCAATCCAGATGGTTCCTTATAATAGGGTAAAAAAAGGAAAAACAGCACAAAAAAATAGAAAAAGGTGGACTTAATTGCCCAATGTGTGGCCATGCCATTGGGCAATAAAGTCCACTTTTAGCTATATTTTTGTGCTGTTTTTCCTTTTTTTTTTTTTTTACACACTCTCTCTCTCTCTCTCTCTCTCTCTCTCTCTCTCTCTCTCTCTAGTATATATTACACACATACACACTTGAGACTCCAATGGGCTGAATATACAATAACTTTATACACAATAGAGAATACACAATAGAGACGGCTGCTAGGTGTATACACAATAGAGATGACTGCGGGCCGTATAGACAATGGAGATGGCTTTTGGCCATATGGACAATGAAGATGGCTGCGGGCTATACACACAATAGAGAATACACAATAGAGACTGCTGCTGCCCGTATACACAATGGAGATGGCTGCGGGACAAATGCACAATGGAGACGGCTGCGGGACAAATGCACAATGGAGACAGGTGTAGGACAAATGAACATTGGAGACAGCTGGGAGACGTATGCACATTAAATGCTGTTGCGGGTTGTATACACATTAGTGACTGCTGCGGGATGTATACACATTGGAGACTGTGCACAGCCTGAAGGCTGTCAGGAGACTCACTTTCTCTCACCGTCTGACTCTAAGTGACTCCTGTTGCCACTCCTCCCTACTCCTCACTACAACTAAGCCCTCCCTCCAAGCACTGTCTGTCACAACCCTAAAAAGGATATTTGTGATATAGTGGAATGCTTTCGCTCCTTCTATACCTCCCTATACAATATAGGAGGGTCCGTAGATGATAGCTCTGACCACAATCTAAAGGAATATATTGAGAAAAACGGCCCCCCACCCTTGCCCAAAGACATTAGAGAGGAATTGACTTCAGACTTCACTATGGAAGAATTAGCTGAAGTAGTTAAAACCCTTAAACCAGGAAAGAGTCCTGGCTCTGACAGCTACTCTTCGGGCTCCTACAGATCCCTGGCGGAAAATCTAAACCCCGTTTTCTGGAGGTATGCAATAGTATTTCCAGAGGGGAGGTATTTCCCCCCCAGGCTTTGTTGGCCCACATAGTGGTCTTACCGAAGCCTGGAAAGGACCCGTCACTCTGCAGTAGCTACAGACCCATATCTCTGATGAATACAGATATTAAGATATACTCTTAGATGCTTTCCAACAGATTAAGAAAATTCCTACCACCCCTAATAAATTCAGATCAGGTGGGCTTTGTTCCGGGACGCGAGGCCCGTGATAATATAATCCGGTCCATTGCGGTCATTGATGGGGCGAGGAGGAGGGGGGTTCCCATGTGCATCCTGTCTATAGATGCCGAGAAGGCTTTTGACAGGGTGCACTGGGGCTTCTTATTCGCCACATTGGAACACATTGGACTAGGTGGGGTAATGTTAGATAGAATCAAGGCCCTTTATACAGCTCCGTCAGCTCGAGTGAGGGTCAACGGGTCCTTATCGGACCCCTTCCCCATTCAGAATGGCACACGCCAGGGGTGTCCTTTATCCCCTCTGATATATATTCTATGCATGGAATCCCTGGCGGGAGCACTAAGGACTAACAAGTCAATCAGGGGATTGGAGACCGGGGACACGGAACAGAAGCTCGCTTTATTTGCGGATGATGTGCTTTTGTTCGTGACGAACCCTCTTATATCTCTACCAAACATAATAGAGGAATTGAACATATATGGAAACTTGAGCAACTTTAAGATGAATGAATCAAAATCGGAGCTGCTCAACATTTCCATCCCAGAATTAGTGGCTAAATTAATGAGATCCCAGTTCCCATTCATTTGGAAACAAAATGAGATTAAATATTTAGGCGTTAAACTGACTAGGGACCCTCTGAATCTATATGCTAGAAACTTCTTACCCTTATTGGCCAACGTGGAAGCGGACCTTAAAGTTTGGAATAGACTTACAATCTCATGGTGGGGTAGAATACACTCAGTCAGAATGGACCTATTGCCCAGAATTCTGTATTTCCTTCAAACCATCCCGTTCCTCCTTCCGGCCTCCTTTTTCTCCAGACTCAAGACTCTTTTAACCAGATATATTTGGACACACAAAAGAGCTAGAGTGGCACTTAGCACATTGTGTAGAAGGCCGGAGGGGGGCGGGGTGGGCATGCCTAACTTTATAATCTACCACATGGCTTCCTTGGGTAAGTGCATTCTAGACATGTATAGACAAACGGATACACAAAGATGGGTAGAAGTAGAATATGCACTCGATACATTATGCCCTTTAGCAAGGGTCTGGCTCCCTGGTCTAAAGCCCCCGACCCTTCCCTCCTTCATAACATCCCAACTAATATTGTTCCTGAAGAAACATAACTCGTCTCTACACATGACCACGGACCCTGGTCCTCTAACCCCCATATTTAACAACCCGGCTTTCGGTATGGAGAGTGGGGAACACTCCTTTCTAGGTATACATAGAAAAGCACACCCAATGATTCAAAATTTTATCACTTCAAGGGACGTAAAAAACCTAGAAGACCTATACCACACGTCATCGGTCCCCCCGGGTGCATGGTTCCAGTATGCCAGAATGCGCAGCTATGTTAAGTCCCTACGCTGGTCAGATATATCCAGACAGCCAACAGCATTTGAGAGACTCTGCCTCGAGAGAGGTCCGGTCTCCCATGCGATCTCAGTGTTGTATGCCATGTTCCAGAGTTCCCTGGAGACGGGCGATAAATATACTGTTAATTATAAATTAAAATGGGAGAGAGACCTCCGGAAAAAATTCTCGCCAGTCGACTGGGACAAAATAGTTATGCTTACACACAAATCAGCTAAATCAGCGGCATTTCTGGAAAGGAACTTCAGACTATTGGCGAGATGGTACAGGTGTCCAGCGGATCTACACTTAATATTCCCATCGGTGTCGGACCGTTGTTGGCGCTGTCATACGGACTGTGGCACCTATCTTCATGTTTGGTGGGACTGTCCTCAAATCTACCCATTTTGGGAGGAAGTGTTTGATTTATACATGATGGCCACGCGGACCAGTGTCCCCAAAACGGCCCGTATGGCCATTTTGAATTTATTGGATATGTCTATCTCAAGTTACAAGACTAATTTGATCAGATACTTTCTATCAGCAGCCAGAACTTTGATAGCCAGAAGATGGAGGAGTGAAGATCGCCCACGCAGGGTCGATTTGGTAACTGAGCTGAATCACATATGCAGATTGGAGGATATTGTTAGCCAAAGCTCTCCAGACTTGAACGCAATAGAGAGACATTGCTGCTTGTGGTCCTCTTGGATTCTCTTTAGGGAGTCTGAATCACTAAAGAGGTGGTTGATGCAGGTTTAGACTGGGATGTGGGAGCGGGGGGGACCCCGGGGAGCCGCGGGCGGGGGCTGGCAGACCATTGTCTCTACTAAACTTTCCATAAAGGAACTTTTAGGAGCCTCTGTACATGGCTACTCACCACATGGATACCGGGCATGGCCTCCCGTTGGTGAACCTGAACACAGCTGATATCTATTTAGCCCGACTAATTTTTTCCCCCTATGGGAAATCCTATACCTTTCTCTTTTCCTTTTCCACTCTTTTTCTTCTTGCCCACTTCTCTCGACACTTTCTTCTTTTATTATTATGTAAGAAACCAATGTTTATATATGCAATATTTGATTACAATAATTTTAGGCTCCGAGGAGACGGAGTAGAGTTAGTGATATGGGTCTGAACGAAAGACCCGGTTACAAAAGTCCTTTTACTAGCAATTTTCAAAGGACCTAGTACAGGACATTACAAGCGAAAAGTAAATGTAAATGCATTACTGTTAAGTGCAAAGAGTTTGTTATGTTCTTAATTTGTATACCTGCACATTTTCAAATAAAACTTGATTTAACATAAAAAGGATATTTGTGCCCAGCCCACTGATCAGAGTTTGGGAACTTTGCACACACATGCACACTCAGCCAGGTACACACACGCACACCCAGACAGGAACACACACACATGCACACTCAGCAAGGCACACACACAGACACATGCACACCCAGCTAGGCACATATGTGCACACTCAGCCAGGCACACACACATGCACACTCAGCCAGGTACACACACACATGCACACTCAGCCAGGTACACACACACACATGCACACTCAGCCAGGCACACACACACATGCACACCCAGCCAGGCACACACACACATGCACACTCAGCCAGGCAAACATAAGCACACTCAGCCAGGCACACACACATGTACACACTGCCAGGCACACACACACATGCACACTCAGCCAGGCACACACACACATGCATACTCAGCCATGCACACACACACATGCATACTCAGCCAGGCACACACACGCACACACTCAGCCAGGCACACACACACACACACTCAGCCAGGCACACACACGCACACTCAGCCAAGCACACACACACATGCACACCCAGACAGGCACGCACACACACATGCACACCCAGCCAGGCACGCACACACACACGCACACCCATCCAAGCACACACTCACATGCACACTCAGCCAGGCACACACACATGCACACATATGCACACTCAGCCAGGCACACACACATGCACACTCAGCCAGGCACGCACACATGCACACATATCCACACTCAGTCAGGCACACACACCATGCACACTCAGCCAGGGACATACGGGCTAGATATGGATGGAGGACTTACAGGCAGGGACTCAGACTTGTGCCCCCCCTATTTGCCCTGCTTCTCCCTCTTGTGGCCCCCCATTCTCCCTGTTTCTCCTCTCTTATGGCCCCCCATAATCCCTGCTTCTCCCCTCTTGTGGTCCCCCATTCTCCTTGTTTCTCCCCTCCAATTGTGACCCCCCATTCACCCTGCTTCTCCCCTCTTGTGGCCCCCTCCATTCACCTTGCTTCTTCCTCTTTTGGCCCCTTTTATGTGGCCCCCGTTCCCCCACCCCGGCTCTCTTCAGCTCATTGGCGCTTACCTTGTCCTGCTCCCAGACGGTCCTCACGCAGGCGGCATCTCCACAGCATCAGCGCTTCCAGATCAGGTGGAGCTCAGCTGCTCTGATATCCATGCTGAGCTCACTCACTGATCCCGGAAGTGCCAGCATGAGGGGAGGTAAATGCAGCGACAGTGTCCCAGCAGTATTCAATAAATCCTGGGACACTTCTGCCGCTCCGACACCCCTCTGCTTTGGCCTGGCTCGGGTGCTGAGGAGAAAAGTCAGGAGGCGGGGCCAGGGGGCGGCAGCGGCGATTCCTCACAGGTGGGGGGGGCCCGCCGCCCGTGCAACAAAACAAGAGGGGGCGGGCCCGCTCCAAACAGCCATGCCCCCCACCAGCACGCCCGGTTTCCCCTGCCCCTGTTTAAATTGCCACACCCCCTCTAAAACACGGCGAGCCCCTTAATCATTAAGGGCAGTAAGGCCATAACGGCGGCCCTGCCTGGGTGTATGGGTAGATGACAAACTCACATTTAGTGGCCAGTGTCAGGCAGCTGATGCAAAAGCAAATACAATAATGGGATGCATTAAAAGAGGCATAGATGCTCATGAGGAGAACATAATTCTACCTCTATACAAGTCACTAGTGCGACCACACTTAGAATACGGTGTACAATTCTGGTCTCCGGTGTATAAGAAAGACATAGCTGAACTAGAGCGTGTCCAGAGAAGAGTAACCAAGATTATTAGAGGACTGAGGGGTCTGCAATACCAAGACAGGTTATTAGAGGACTGAGGGGTCTGCAATACCACGACAGGTTATTAGAGGACTGAGGGGTCTACAATACCAAGACAGGTTATTAGAGGACTGAGGGGTCTGCAATACCAAGACAGGTTATTAGAGGACTGAGGGGTCTGCAATACCACGACAGGTTATTAGAGGACTGAGGGGTCTGCAATACCAAGACAGGTTATTAGAGGACTGAGGGGTCTGCAATACCAAGAAAGGGTTATTAGAGAATTGAGGGGTCTGCAATTCCAAGACAAGTTATTAGAGGACTGGGGGGTCTGCAATACCAAGACAGGTTATTAGAGGACTGAAGGGTCTACAATACCAAGACAGGTAATTAGACGACTGGGGGGTCTGCAATTCCAAGACAGGTTACTAGAGGACAGAGGGGTCTACAATACCAAGACAGGTTATTAGAGGACTGGGGGGGGTCTGTAATACCAGGACAGGTTATTAGAGGACTTAGGGGTCTGCAATACCAAGACAGGTTATTAGAGGACTGAGGGGTCTGCAATACCAAGACAGGTTATTAGAGGACAGAGGGGGTCTGCAATACCAAGACAGGTTATTAGAGGACAGAGGGGGTCTGCAATACCGAGACAGGTTATTAGAGGACTGGGGGTCTACAATACCAAGACAAGTTATTAGAGGACCAGAGGGTCTGCAATAGCAAGACAGGTTATTAGAGGACTGGGGGGTCTACAATACCAAGACAGGTTATTAGAGGACTAAGGGGTCTGCAATACCAAGACAGGTTATTAGAGGACTAAGGGGTCTGCAATACCAAGACAGGTTATTAGAGGACTGAGGGGTCTACAATACCAAGACAGGTTATTAGAGGACTGAGGGGTCTACAATACCAAGACAGGTTATTAGAGGACTGAGGGGTCTGCAATACCAAGACAGGTTATTAGAGGACTGAGGGGTCTGCAATACCAAGACATGTTATTAGAGGACTGAGGGGTCTGCAATACCAAGACAGGTTATTAGAGGACTGAGGGGTCTACAATACCAAGACAGGTTATTAGAGGACTGGGAGGTCTGCAATACCAAGACAGGTTATTAGAGCCCTAGGGGTCTGCAATACCAAGACAGGTTATTAGAGGACTGAGGGGTCTGCAATACCAAGACAGGTTATTAAACTTGGGGTTATTTAGCTTGGAAAAACAAAGGCTTAGGGGTGATCTTATAATAATGTATAAATATATGAGGGGACAGTACAGAGAACTTTCTAATGATCTCTTTACTCTTAGGCCTGAGACGGGAACAAGGGGGCATCCTCTACAGAGACAGGGACAAGGGGGCGTCCTCTACAGAGACGGGGACAAGGGGGCGTCCTCTACAGAGACGGGGACAAGGGGGCGTCCTCTACAGAGACGGGGACAAGGGGGCGTCCTCTACAGAGACGGGGACAAGGGGGCGTCCTCTACAGAGACTGGGACAAGGGGGCGTCCTCTACGTCTGGAGGAAAGACGGTTTAATCATAATCACAGACGCGGATTCTTTACTGTAAGAGCAGTGAGACTATGGAGCTCTCTGACACATGATGGTGTAATGAGGGAGTCACTACTAACATTTAAGAGGTCATGGGTCTTCCATCAGGACAATGACCCAAAACACACTTCAAAAAGCACTAGAAAATGGTTTGAGAGAAAGCACTGGAGACTTGTAAAGAGGCAGCAATGAGTCCAGACCTGAGTCCCATAGAACACCTGTGGAGAGATCTAACAATGGCAGTTTGGAGAAGGCGCCTTCACATATCAGGGACCTGGACCAGTTTGCCAAAGAAGAATGGTGTAAAATTCCAGCAGAGCATTGTAAGAAACTCATTGATGGTTACCGGAAGCGGTTGATCGCAGTTATTTTGGCTAAAGGTTGTGCAACCAAGTATTAGGCTGAGGGTGCCAATACTTTTGTCTGAACCATTTTTGGAGTTTTGTGGGAAATGATCAATGTTTTGCTTTTTGCTTCATTCTCTTTTGTGTTTTTTCATTGAAGACAAATTAAATGAAGATAATAATACCAAAGAATTTGTGATTGCAATCACTGTCAGGAAGAAACTGAGGACTATCTTATTATTATTATTATTATTATTATTTATTTATATAGCGCCATTGGGTTCCATGGCGCTTTACATGAGGATGAGGGAGACAAGAACAAGTACACTAAATCTAGGCGATCAGGACGTACAGGTACAGGAGGGGCAGGGACCCTGTCCACGAGGGCTCACAGTCTATGAGGGGTGGGTTAGGATACAGTAGGATGGGGGAATGTCAGGTATGGGGCGTTCGCCTGGGTCTCATGGCAGGTTGTAGGCTTGACGGAACAGGTGAGTCTTCAGGTGACACTTGAAGTTACTCAGGGTAGGAGAGTGTCTGACGTGTTCGGGTAGGGAGTTCCAGAGTAAGGCAGATGCCCGGGAGAAGTCCTGGACTCGGTTGTGTGAAGAGGTGATGAGGGGGGAGCAGAGGAGGAGTTCTTGGGAGGAGCGGAGGTTGCGTGAGGGTAGGTATCGGGAGACCAGGTCGGAGATGTATGGTGGGGCCAGGTTGTGTATGGCTTTGTACGTCATGGTTAGTGTTTTGAATTGGGATCTCTTGGAGACGGGGAGCCAGTGACAGAGCCTGACAGAATTGCAGGGGTGTCAATACTTTTGGCCAACACTGTATGTTACTATAGCGCAGATCTGCACCAGAAAACGTCAATCATTGTAAATTCATCCTGAGAACTTACAACTCTGCGCTTCACCTCGCCAGACAGACCTACTTCACCACCCTGATCTCCTCACTATCGAACAACCCAAAGAAACTGACACCTTTCACTCTCTCCTCAGTCCTAAAGTGCAGACCCCCATCACTGACCTCTGTGCTGATGATCTGCCCCCATCACTGACCTCTGTGCTGATGATCTGCCCCCATCACTGACCTCTGTGCTGATGATCTGCCCCCATCACTGACCTCTGTGCTGATGATCTGCCCCCATCACTGACCTCTGTGCTGATGATCTGCCCCCATCACTGACCTCTGTGCTGATGATCTGCCCCCATCACTGACCTCTGTGCTGATGATCTGCCCCCATCACTGACCTCTGTGCTGATGATCTGCCCCCATCACTGACCTCTGTGCTGATGATCTGCCCCCATCACTGACCTCTGTGCTGATGATCTGCCCCCATCACTGACCTCTGTGCTGATGATCTGCCCCCATCACTGACCTCTGTGCTGATGATCTGGCCTCTTACTTCAGAGATGAAATAGAAAATATCTGTCAGGAAATCAGCTCATGGCCTCCAAGTGAAACTACCCCCACTCCTCCTAACATCTCCTCTGGCTCACTCTCCACATTTGACCCGGTCACAGAAGAAGTCTCCAGGTTCCGCTTTTCCTCTCGTCCCACCACATGCACTGCTGACCCCTCACACCTACTCCAGTCTCTCTCTCCGGTCGTCACTACCCACCTAACCAAAATCTTCAATCTCTCCCTCTCTTCTGGCATCTTCCCCTTCTCCTTCAAACACTCGATCATTACTCCATTATTAAAGAAAACTTGTCTTCACCCATCCTGCACAAATAAGTACAGACCTGTCTCCAATCTCCCCTTCATCTCTAAACTCTTGGAGCGCCTACTCCCGCCTCACCCGTTACTTCTCCGCTCTCTTCTAGATCCATTAGTCTGGTTTCCGCCCCCTACATTCTGCAGAAACTGCCCTCATCAAAGTGACCAATGATTTTCTGACAGCAAAGCATAATGGTGACCACTCTCTGCTTATCATTCTTGACCTCTCTGCAGCTTTTGACATTGTCGACCACCATCTCCTACTCTCCATGCTGCACTCCATCGGCATAAAGGACACAGCTCTCTCCTGGCTGTCTTCTTATCTCTCTGACCGCTCTTTCAGCGTATCATTTGCTGGCTCCACTTCCCCCCCTCTTCCTCTCACTATTGGGGTCCCTCAGGGTTCAGTCCTCGGACCTCTTCTCTTCCTCTCTCTATTGAGGTCCCTCAGGGTTCAGTCCTCGGACCTCTTCTCTTCCTCTCTCTATTGAAGTCCCTCAGGGTTCAGTCCTTGGACCTCTTCTCTTCTCTCTCTTCACAGCCCCGATTGGATAGACCATCAGCAGATTTGGCTTTCAGTACCATCTTTATGCCAATGACACACAATTATACACTTCAGTCCCTGACCTTACTGTAGCTGTATTACAGAACACCAATGACTATGTGACTGCAGTTTCCACTATCATGTCCGCTCTCTATCTGAAACTCAACTATCTATCTATTTTCAATAGGTTCTATCACAGCTGTATGGCAGAACAGTATGGAGATAGTGTACATCATGTCTGTCTACTTTTTCCATGCAATTTGAGCACGATATCCATCTCTACCTTTTTACAGCCCTCCCAGACCTCTGTAGGGTCCAGCAGAAAATTACTTGCGTTTCCCACTGACTTGCATTGTACTCGTTATTTGGAACAAATATACAATTATTACAAAGTACTCATTATAAGTATAACGATTATGAATATTACGGTACTCGCTCATCACTAGTCAGCAGACTTCACCCATGGTTCTTGTGTCCCCCAATAAGTACTCAAGAAAACACTATTTCTGTCTGAGAAGAAAGCTAGCGCCTGACTCAGGGAGAGTTTTGACAGCAGGATTTGAGGTTTACCAGCAATTATTGCCATATCCATATCTCTTTTTTACTGGCCCAGTTTCTTGTCCCCTGAAAGTTTACACAGGTCATTAGGGCTCAGTCCAAAGAGGACACATCCCTCATCACACCCAGGAAACCTTGTAGCAGAGCTATCTTCTAGGAGGCTTCTGCAATGCTTGAGGGATATGCCAACCCATCCAGGAGGGCTCTTGTATTTCTGAGAACTTGCTAAACATACAGTGGCTTGGTGTGACTTTCTGACCAGAGTTTGGTTCCGCAGATAACCTACTCATCTTAGTTTTGGTGGTATTGGTTTAGTTACTACAAGTAGTGTGCGTCACTAATACATTCACATAGTATACACTTACCTTTCAATTGTGAAAGAAGTTGATGCCCTTCACTGTCCAGTACAATTTGCTCCACTAGATTGTCACCTAAGAAAAATAAAACACTTTTTAGTGCGTAGACCATTGTCTACCCAGTGTATTTCAGTTTAGATTCAGTTTTACTTACAGGTTTGATTGTTGTTTTTTTAACATAGAGTTGTCTCTGACAAGTCATTAAGTCATTAAATATCTTGGGGGGAAGGAGCTGGCCATGAACTAATGACTATCGGACCTTTACAGCACAGGTCACAGCGATATTAGTTTTGTGTTTTGATTGTCAGTTTTAAGGTCACTTGTCTGTACACAATTAGAAGAGGGGAAAGGATTGTAACAGTGTGTCATCCTGGTCAGCCTCCATGGCCAGAACACAATCATGACTACATTAACATTCATCATCTTACATCTGGTGGGGGAATCGGTGTCTTTGTTTTTCTCGGCAAGGGGGCTTTCTATATACGTAACTTTGCAGACTGGCCAGAGGTTTCTTTATGGTTTTGAATTAAACGTACATATGGTTAAGGACTTTGGATGTACTTGTCTTTGCTCAACAGGGGGGCTGATTCCAAGAAGAAGGAGAATAGAAGAAGTCACATGCTTGGGGGAGGTCAGCTGGTGCTGGGAATCAGAAGGGAAAGGATCTGTGCTGAGGTCACGTCCTGAGCTTATGGATCGACAATAGAGTTGAGAGCTGGATACATGATCATCAGTCAGGATTGGAGGATCTATTGTAAGGACTATTGTGGAGCTGATACATGATCATCAGTCAGGATTGGGGATCTATTGTAAGGACTATTGTGGAGCTGATACATGATCATCAGTCAGGATTGGAGGATCTATTGTAAGGTCTATTGTGGAGCTGATACGTGATCATCAGTCAGGATTGGAGGATCTATTGTAAGGACTATTGTGGAGCTGATACATGATCATCAGTCAGGATTGGGGGATCTATTGTAAGGACTATTGTGGAGCTGGATACATGATCATCAGTCAGGATTGGGGGATCTATTGTAAGGATTATTGTGGAGCTGATACATGATCATCAGTCAGGACTGGGGGATCTATTGTAAGGATTATTGTAGAGCTGGATACATGATCATCAGTCAGGATTGGAGGATCTATTGTAAGGACTATTATGGAGCTGATACATGATCATCAGTCAGGATTGGAGGATCTATTGTAAGGATTATTGTGGAGCTGATACATGATCATCAGTCAGGACTGGGGGATCTATTGTAAGGACTATTGTGGAGCTGATACATGATCATCAGTCAGGATTGGGGGATCTATTGTAAGGACTATTGTGGAGCTGATACATGATCATCAGTCAGGATTGGGGGATCTATTGTAAGGACTATTGTGGAGCTGATACATGATCATCAGTCAGGATTGGAGGATCTATTGTAAGGTCTATTGTGGAGCGGGATACATGATCATCAGTCAGGATTGGAGGATCTATTGTAAGGACTATTGTGGAGCTGATACATGATCATCAGTCAGGATTGGGGATCTATTGTAAGGACTTATTGTGGAGCTGGATACATGATCATCAGTCAGGATTGGGGGATCTATTGTAAGGACTATTGTGGAGCTGATACATGATCATCAGTCAGGATTGGGGGATCTATTGTAAGGTCTATTGTGGAGCTGGATACATGATCATCAGTCAGGATTGGAGGATCTATTGTAAGGACTATTGTGGAGCTGGATACATGATCATCAGTCAGGATTGGGGGATCTATTGTAAGGACTATTGTGGAGCTGGATACATGATCATCAGTCAGGATTGGGGGATCTATTGTAAGGATCTATTGTGTGAAGTGATACATGATCATCAGTCAGGATTGGGGGATCTATTTAAGGATATTGTGGAGCTGGATACATGATCATCAGTCAGGATTGGGGATCTATTGTAAGGACTATTGTGGAGCTGGATACATGATCATCGTCGGATGGATCTATTGTAAGATATTGGACGTACATATCATCATCGATGGATCATTAAGTTATTGTGGACGATCATGATCTCAGTCAGATTGGGACTATTGTAGGACTATTTGGAGCTGATACATATCATCATCAGGATTGGGATCTATTGTAGGCTATTGTGACTGATACATATCATCAGTCAGATGGGATCTATTGTAAGGCTATTGTGAGCTGATACATACATCAGTCAGGATTGGATCTATTTAAGGATATTGTGGAGCTGTACATGATCATCATCAGATTGGACTATTGTAAGATATTGGGACTGATACAGATCATCATCAGGATTGGGATCTATTGTAAGGTATTGTGACTGGATACATATCACATCAGATTGGGATCTATTGTAAGTATTTGGAGGTACTGATCATCATCAGATTGGGGATCTATTTAGTATTGTGAGCTGATACATGATCATCAGTCAGGATTGGGATCTATTGTAAGGCTATTGTGGAGCTGATATGATCATCATCAGGATTGGGGATCTATTTAAGGCTTTGTGGAGCTGATACATGATCATCAGTCAGGATTGGGATCTATTGTAGAATTGTGGAGCGATACATATCATCAGTCAGATGGATCTATTGAAGGCTAGTGGAGGATACATGACATCATCAGAGGACTATTGTAAGGTATTGTGAGCTGATACATGATCATCAGTCAGGATTGGGACTATTGTAAGTTTTGTGAGCTGATACATGACATCATCAGGATTGGATCTATTGTAGGTATTGTGAGCTGATACATGATCATCATCAGGATTGGGGATCTATTGTAAGCTATTGTGGACTGATACATGATCTCAGTCAGGATTGGATCTATTGTAAGGTTATTGTGAGCTGATACATGATCATCAGTCAGGATTGGGGATCATTGTAAGGATATTGTGAGCTGATACATGATCATCATCAGGATTGGGATCTATTGTAAGGACTATTGTGGAGCTGGATACATGATCATCAGTCAGGATTGGGGATCTATTGTAAGGCTATTGTGGAGCTGATACATGATCATCAGTCAGGATTGGGGGATCTATTGTAAGATTATTGTGAGCTGATACATGATCATCATCAGGATTGGGGATCTATTGTAAGGACTATTGTGGACTGATACATGATCATCAGTCAGGATTGGGGATCTATTGTAAGATTATTGTGGAGCTGATACATGATCATCAGTCAGGATTGGGGATCTATTGTAAGGATATTGTGGAGCTGATACATGATCATCAGTCAGGATTGGGGATCTATGTAAGGTATTGTGGAGCTGATACATGATCATCAGTCAGGATTGGGGATCTATTGTAAGTATTGTGGAGCTGATACATGATCATCAGTCAGGATTGGGGATCTATTGTAAGGACTATTGTGGAGCTGATACATGATCATCAGTCAGGATTGGGATCTATTGTAAGGTATTGTGGAGCTGATACATGATCATCAGTCAGGATTGGGGATCTATTGTAAGTTATTGTGGAGCTGATACATGATCATCAGTCAGGATTGGGGATCTATTGTAAGGCTATTGTGGAGCTGATACATGATCATCAGTCAGATTGGGATCTATTGTAAGGCTATTGTGGAGCTGATACATGATCATCAGTCAGGATTGGGGATCTATTGTAAGGACTATTGTGAGCTGATACATGATCACAGTCAGGATTGGGGATCTATTGTAAGGACTATTGTGGAGCTGATACATGATCATCATGATGGATTGGGATCTATGTAAGGTTCTATTGTGAGCTGATACATGATCATCAGTCAGGATTGGGGATCTATTGTAAGGATATTGTGGAGCTGATACATGATCATCAGTCAGGATTGGGGGATCTATTGTAAGGTCTATTGTGGAGCTGATACATGATCATCAGTCAGGATTGGGGATCTATTGTAAGGATATTGTGGAGCTGATACATGATCATCAGTCAGGATTGGAGGATCTATTGTAAGGATCTATTGTGGAGCTGGATACATGATCATCAGTCAGGATTGGGGGATCTATTGTAAGGATCTATTGTGGAGCTGGATACATGATCATCAGTCAGGATTGGAGGATCTATTGTAAGGACTATTGTGGAGCTGATACATGATCATCAGTCAGGATTGGGGGATCTATTGTAAGGTACTATTGTGGAGCTGATACATGATCATCAGTCAGGATTGGGGATCTATTGTAAGGATCTATTGTGGAGCTGATACATGATCATCAGTCAGGATTGGAGGATCTATTGTAAGGACTATTGTGGAGCTGATACATGATCATCAGTCAGGATTGGGGATCTATTGTAAGGATCTATTGTGGAGCTGATACATGATCATCATCAGGATTGGGGGATCTATTGTAAGGACTATTGTGGAGCTGATACATGATCATCAGTCAGGATTGGGGGATCTATTGTAAGGATTATTGTGGAGCTGATACATGATCATCAGTCAGGATTGGGGGATCTATTGTAAGGATTATTGTGGAGCTGGATACATGATCATCAGTCAGGATTGGAGGATCTATTGTAAGGATCTATTGTGGAGCTGATACATGATCATCAGTCAGGATTGGGGGATCTATTGTAAGGATATTGTGGAGCTGTACATGATCATCAGTCAGGATTGGGATCTATTGTAAGGACTATTGTGGAGCTGGATACATGATCATCAGTCAGGATTGGAGGATCTATTGTAAGGACTATTGTGGAGCTGATACATGATCATCAGTCAGGATTGGGGGATCTATTGTAAGGTCTATTGTGGAGCTGGATACATGATCATCAGTCAGGATTGGAGGATCTATTGTAAGGTCTGTTGTGGAGCTGATACATGATCATCAGTCAGGATTGGGGGATCTATTGTAAGGACTATTGTGGAGCTGATACATGATCATCAGTCAGGATTGGGGGATCTATTGTAAGGACTATTGTGGAGCTGATACATGATCATCAGTCAGGATTGGGAGGATCTATTGTAAGGACTATTGTGGAGCTGATACATGATCATCAGTCAGGATTGGGAGATCTATTGTAAGGTCTATTGTGGAGCTGATACATGATCATCAGTCAGGATTGGAGGATCTATTGTAAGGTCTATTGTGGAGCTGATACATGATCATCAGTCCGGATTAGAGGATCTATTGTAAGGTCTATTGTAGAGCTGATACATGATCATCAGTCAGGATTGGGGGATCTATTGTAAGGTCTATTGTGGAGCTGATACATGATCATCAGTCAGGATTGGAGGATCTATTGTAAGGTCTATTGTGGAGCTGATACATGATCATCAGTGAGGATTGGGGGATCTATTGTAAGGTCTATTGTGGAGCTGATACATGATCATCAGTCAGGATTGGGGGATCTATTGTAAGGTCTATTGTGGAGCTGGATACATGATCATCAGTCAGGATTGGGGGATCTATTGTAAGGTCTATTGTGGAGCTGGATACATGATCATCAGTCAGGATTGGGGGATCTATTGTAAGGACTATTGTGGAGCTGATACATGATCATCAGTCAGGATTGGGGGATCTATTGTAAGGTCTATTGTGGAGCTGGATACATGATCATCAGTCAGGATTGGGGGATCTATTGTAAGGTCTATTGTGGAGCAGGATACATGATCATCAGTCAGGATTAGAGGATCTATTGTAAGGTCTATTGTAGAGCTGATACATGATCCTCAGTCAGGATTGGGGGATCTATTGTAAGGTCTATTGTGGAGCAGGATACATGATCATCAGTCAGGATTGGGGGATCTATTGTAAGGACTATTGTAGAGCTGATACATGATCATCAGTCAGGATTGGGGGATCTATTGTAAAGGTCTATTGTGGAGCTGATACATGATCATCAGTCAGGATTGGGGGATCTATTGTAAGGACTATTGTGGAGCTGGATACATGATCATCAGTCAGGATTGGGGATCTATTGTAAGGTCTATTGTGGAGCAGGATACATGATCATCAGTCAGGATTGGGGGATCTATTGTAAGGATTATTGTGGAGCTGGATACATGATCATCAGTCAGGATTGGAGGATCTATTGTAAGGTCTATTGTGGAGCTGATACATGATCATCAGTCAGGATTGGGGGATCTATTGTAAGGTCTATTGTGGAGCTGGATACATGATCATCAGTCAGGATTGGAGGATCTATTGTAAGGACTATTGTGGAGCTGGATACATGATCATCAGTCAGGATTGGGGGATCTATTGTAAGGACTATTGTGGAGCTGATACATGATCATCAGTCAGGATTGGGGGATCTATTGTAAGGTCTATTGTGGAGCTGATACATGATCATCAGTCAGGATTGGGGATCTATTGTAAGGACTATTGTGGAGCTGATACATGATCATCAGTCAGGATTGGAGGATCTATTGTAAGGTCTATTGTGGAGCTGGATACATGATCATCAGTCAGGATTGCGGGATCTATTGTAAGGACTATTGTGGAGCTGATACATGATCATCAGTCAGGATTGGAGGATCTATTGTAAGGTCTATTGTGGAGCTGGATACATGATCATCAGTCAGGATTGGAGGATCTATTGTAAGGACTATTGTGGAGCTGGATACATGATCATCAGTCAGGATTGGGGGATCTATTGTAAGGTCTATTGTGGAGCTGATACATGATCATCAGTCAGGATTGGGGGATCTATTGTAAGGACTATTGTGGAGCTGATACATGATCATCAGTCAGGATTGGGGGATCTATTGTAAGGACTATTGTGGAGCTGATACATGATCATCAGTCAGGATTGGAGGATCTATTGTAAGGTCTATTGTGGAGCTGGTACATGATCATCAGTCAGGATTGGAGGATCTATTGTAAGATCTATTGTGTAGAAGGATACATGATCATCAGTCAGGATTGGAGGATCTATTGTAAGGACTATTGTGGAGCTGGATACATGATCATCAGTCAGGACTGGGTGATCTATTGTAAGGTCTATTGTGGAGCTGATACATGATCATCAGTCAGGATTGGGGATCTATTGTAAGGTCTATTGTGGAGCTGATACATGATCATCAGTCAGGATTGGGGGATCTATTGTAAGGATTATTGTGGAGCTGGATACATGATCATCAGTCAGGATTGGGGGGATCTATTGTAAGGTCTAATGTGGAGCTGAATACATGATCATCAGTCAGGATTGGGGGATCTATTGTAAGGTCTATTGTAGAGCTGATACATGATCATCAGTCAGGATTGGGGATCTATTGTAAGGATTATTGTGGAGCTGATACATGATCATCAGTCAGGATTGGGGGATCTATTGTAAGGATTATTGTGGAGCTGATGCATGATCATCAGTCAGGATTGGAGGATCTATTGTAAGGTCTATTGTGGAATAGGATACATGATCATCAGTCAGGATTGGAGGATCTATTGTAAGGTCTATTGTGGAGCTAGATACATGATCATCAGTCAGGATTGGAGGATCTATTGTAAGGATTATTGTGGAGCTGGATACATGATCATCAGTCAGGATTAGAGGATCTATTGTAAGGTCTATTGTGGAGCTGGATACATGATCATCAGTCAGGATTGGGGGATCTATTGTAAGGTCTATTGTGGAGCTGATACATGATCATCAGTCAGGATTGGAGGATCTATTGTAAGGACTATTGTGGAACTGATACATGATCATCAGTCAGGATTGGGGGATCTATTGTAAGGTCTATTGTAGAGCCGGATATATGATCATCAGTCAGGATTGGGGATCTATTGTAAGGTCTATTGTAGAGCCGGATATATGATCATCAGTCGTGGTATCCGATATCTGGAGGAATTTAAAGGGAACCTGTCACCTCTTCCCCCCAGGGCTTATTAAGGTAAAAGATCCCCCTTCAGCAGCACTCAGGCTGCATTCTGTGATGGCGGCTCTTATGTGCAATGTCTCCAGGGACGCTGAAATTATCACTTTTATAAATTAGCCTCCATACCTCTACTGAGACCGGCAGAGGTGTGTTCTCTCCCCAGGTCTCAACTGCCTCGCTGCTGTCCATCATCCCCCTCTGGGCGCCGCCTCCTCTCTGCCACCTGACATCTTCGGGGCCTGCGCTGTTCATTGATTTCTCGTGCATGTTGCCCGGGAACTTAGATCACATGATGTACAGATATCTCGTCTATGTATAGTGGAGGCCCCATATTCCCGGCCCCGCAGTGTGAATACATCATAACACACTGCAGGGCGAGATCTGGGGCCTCCACTATACGCAGGTGCGATGTCTGTACATCATGTGATCTAAATTCCCGGACAACATGCACGAGAAATCAATGAACAGCGCAGGCCCTGAAGATGTCAGGTGGCAGAGAGAAGGCGGCGCCCAGAGGGGGGATGATGGACAGCAGGGAGGCAGTTGAGTTGAATATCCCCCATCCTCTGAAATTCTGCGCCCCATCATGTCAGATTATCCACCACGCTCGGATCCTTCAGACGGAACCTGAGAAACCATCTCTTCAGAACATCTTACAGCCTGCAATGACTGAACCGCCGCCTCACCGCCACCGGAGCTGCCGCATCACCACCACCGGAGCTGCCGCCCCACCGCCCCGGAGCTGCCGCATCACCACCACCGGAGCTGCCGCCCCACCGCCACCAGAGCTGCCGCATCACCACCACCGGAGCTGCCGCCCCACCGCCACCAGAGCTGCCGCATCACCACCACCGGAGCTGCCGCCCCACCGCCACCAGAGCTGCTGCATCACCACCACCACCAGATCTGCTGCACCCCTGACCTGCTGTCTCCTCCCCATTATCCTGTAGAATGTAAGCCTGCAAGGGCAGGGTCCTCTCCCCCTGCACCAGTCTGTCATTGTTAATTTGTTTACTGTAAACTTTATCTATAATTCTTTATGTATCCCTTCTCATGTACAGCACAATGGAATTAATGGTGCTATATAAATAAATAATAATAATAATAATAATAATATTGAAAGCAAAGTCACAAGAAGACCAGTTTGCAAAAAGTCATGTAGGCGACACATATTGAAGAAGGTGCTCTTGGCATATGTGACCAAAGTAGAACTTATTGGGCTAAATGCAAAAGGATGTGAGTGACAGAAAACTAACACCACACATCACCGAGGAAACCCCATAACCACCGTCACACATGGTGGTTGCAGCATCCTGCTGTGGGAAGGTTTTTCTTCAGCATCGGCAGGGAAGTTAATCAGAGGTGATGGGAAGATGGATGAAGCTAAAACACCATCCCCACCATCAAACATAGTGGAGGCAGCATCATGCTGTGGGGAGGCTTCAGCAGGGGCAGGGAAGCTGGTCAGAAGAGATGGAAAGATGGATGAAGCTAATATACCAGTGGCATAACAACCGTGTTTGCAGGGATCGCAAGTGCAACCGGGCCCGGAGGTACAGGGGCCCGGAGCCCGACAACCTCTGCGACCCCTGCGCCTGCTTTACATGGATGTTCATCCCTGAGGACGCACATCCATGTTACTGCGCGGCGCTCTGCCCGGCCAGTCCCCAGGCGGCTGATCATGGCCGCCAGAGGACTGGCAAGCGCTGCAGCTTTACAACTCCCGTGGCTGCTGCGTGCTGCACTGTGATGAGGTCATGTGACCTCAGCACAGTCAGGATGGTGCTGCTGGCAGGATCAGTGAGCGAGAGCTCCATTCAGGAGCAGAAGAGCTACAGCTTCCAGAGAGGGAGAGGGGCAGGGAGTGTGTGTGTGTGTGTGGGGGGGGGGGGGGGACTGTACATTGGGCAGTGTGTCTGTGTGTGTGGGGGAATGCTGTACAGGGGGCAGTGTGACTGCTTGTGAGGGGGCTGTACAGGGGGCAGTGTGCGTGTGTGTGGGGGGGGCTGTACAGGGGGCAGTGTGACTGGATTTGAGAGCTGTACAGGGGGCAGTGTGTGTATTTGTGGGGTTGTACAGGGGGCAGTGTGCATGTGTGTGGAGTTGTACAGGGGGCAGTGTGACTGGGTGTGGGAGCTGTACAGGGGGCAGTGTGTGTATTTGTGGGGTTGTACAGTGGGCAGTGAGTGTGTGGGGGGGGGCTGTACAGTGGGCAGTGTGTCTGTGTCGTGGGGGGCGGAAGGCTGTACAGATGGCAGTGTGACTGGGTGAGTGGGGCAGGTTGTACAGGGGGCAGTGTGTCTGCGTGGGGAGGATGTATGGTATATGGATGGCTTTGACGCTGCATTATATTATCTGGAGGGCTATGATGATGCATTATATTATCTGAAGCGCAACGACGCTGCATTATATTATTTGGAGGGCTAGGACGCTGCATTATATTATCTGGAGGGCTGTGACACTGCATTATTATCTGGTGGGCTATGAGACTGCATTATATAATCTGGGAGGCTATGAGGCTGCATTATATTATCTGGAGGGTTATGAGGCTGCATTATATTATCTGGGGAGCTATGATGCTGCATTATATTATATGGAGGGCTATGACGCTGTGTTATATTATCTGGAGGGCTATGAGGCTGCATTATATTATCTGGAGGGTTATGAGGCTGCATTATATTATCTGGGGAGCTATGATGCTGCATTTTATTATATTATATGGTGCTAAATATTTGCACCAATAAAGATTAAAAATCATTCACAATGATCATTTCCTGTCCTGAAGACACCTGATCATTGTGAATGATTTTTAATCTTTATTGGTGCAAATATTTAGCTTGTGGTTTTATCGATTGCATAAATAAAAAATTTCATTAAGCATAAGATTGACCAGGCGTTTTTGCAATTATTATACGGATAAAACTCTCCACTTCCGAAAGCCATGTTTATAATACCAGGATAAGGGTATATTCCAGGAGGAAGACCATATATATAGCAGGATGAGGGACATTAATACATAAGGGGAGAGGGGTCAAAAGGATTTAGAACATTACATGGGGCCCATACACTTGACCAATGTGGGGAAGGGGGGCCCAGGTCCACGTTTCGCACTGGAGCCCTTCGGACTCTAGTTATGCCACAGTAAAACACTATTCCCACCATCACATATAGTGGAGGCTTTTCTTCAGCAGAGGCAGGGAAGCTGGTCAGAATTGATTGGAATATGGAGTGAGTTAATCCTAGAGGAAAACCTGACTTTGTTGGTATTGAGGACAATGTTACCTCTGTGACGGAGCTCATCCAGTACAGCATCCAGACCGGGGGATGGATGCCTCCTTCGTAACACAAAGAGACTGACCCACAATCCGATCACGGCTTCTCTTCCTCTATGATAAATATCTCGTAGTAAAGTCTGGGCCAAGGTTTTTCTATCATTTGCTAGACTCTCGTATTTCTAAAATACAAAAAAGATCCCACATAAGGGTCAGTACACAGAGATAAAGGATAGTATAGGGTGTAATACAAAGAGATTTCATGCCCTGATGGATAAATATATGGAATAGTCAAGCAAAAAATCATTCCTGAATCTACAAGTAGAAAATGGATTATTTCCCCGGATTACTTACCCTCTTATGTGTCAGCTGGAGTGTGACCTTCTGGGGTGTTCCATATTAAATACTCACTGAAACTGAACTGAACTTCTGGATGATGACATGGACTAAACTGTCCCCATCACACATGATAACACAGGGATCTGATATACAGCACCGGAGGGTCATGTCTCACCTCAACATCAGGGATATTTCGGAAATACAGCTCATCTAGGAGATGATTACTATTCAGGTTCTCTACAATGTGGAGCAGATCGTCCTGGAAATACTCAGACATCATCCTCACGGCATGGTGCTCATACTGACCAAGCCGCCGGAGAAACTCCTGGGTCTCATCATCTAAGAAATGAAGGTGACACAAGAATAGAGTCCTTTAGAAGCTGCAGAGGATGGACGGCGTTTATATATAATATCTTCCTGCCCTGTCATAGTGGACATGAAGTATATACACACCAGTTTTCAATGTATTGAATATATATATAATATATATATATACACCGTATTTTTCAGATTATAATGCACACTTTTGTTCCCCCAAATTTTGGGGGAAAGTGGGTGGTGAGTCTTATAATCTGAATCTACTATGTGCTCCCGCTCATTAGCCTCATGTAATATGCACTGCACCCGCTGTCCATCATCTCAATGCTGAAATGCACTGAGAGAAGGATGGGGACAGCGGCGCATATTATATGTGCCTTTACTCACACCCCTCATCACTCTTTATGCCCCCCAGCTGGCACGCACACTGTAAAATAACAAACGCTGTTACTCACCTCTCCATTGCTTGCTCTGTGCTCTCAGCTCAGTGTCTTCCTGTCTCTGTGCTCGGCATCCAATCAAGAGATGCAGAAAGTCACCGCTGAGCTGGGAGCATGGAGGAGCAACGGAAAGGTGAGTAACAGCGTTTGTTATTTTACAATGTGCGCGCCAGCAGGAGGGCATCAAGAGTGATGAGGGGGCCACATCCAGCACGGTGGGGCCTGTATGTGCCAGCAGTGGGGGCTGTGTGTGTCAGCACAGTGGAGCCATTTATATTCCAGGATAAGGGATAGCTATATGATTTTTAAGATGGACACTGGCATCATACGACAGACCCCATTTAATATTAAAAAAAATATCTCTTTTCCTTTACCAAAGTTGGGGTGTGTCTTCTAATCCAGAGCATCTTATAAAGCGAAAAATACGGTATGTATACATATCTACTCTATAACTGCCGTAGGCATTTTCGTGTCGGACCCCGAAAACGCCGTGGCTTTGTCACTATGTGACGTCACCACGCGCGAGCAATGGCCGCAAAGCGGCCATTGCGAGTCGCTGGCCGAAATTAGAACCAGAGGCTCGGCCACAAAGTTAGCGATTTACCGCTGAGGTAGCGCGAGCAATGGCCGCGAGGCCATTGCGAGTCGCTACCTCAGCCGCCGCACCTGCCGCAAGTCCCCCCGCACACCCCCGCCGCCATATGCCCGCACACCCCCTCCTCCATATGCCCGCACACCCCCGCCGCCATATGCCCGCACACCTCCTCCTCCATATGCCCGCACACCCCCGCCGCCATATGCCCGCACACCCCCGCCTCCATATGCCCGCACACCCCCGCCGCCATATGCCCGCACACCCCCTCCTCCATATGCCCGCACACCCCCGCCGCCATATGCCCGCACACCCCCTCCTCCATATGCCCGCACACCCCCGCCGCCATATGCCCGCACACACCCGCCTCCATATGCCCGCACACCCCCGCCGCCATATGTCCGCACACCCCCTCCTCCATATGCCCGCACACCCCCGCCGCCATATGCCCGCACACCCCCTCCTCCATATGCCCGCACACCCCCGCCGCCATATGCCCGCACACCCCCGCCGCCATATGCCCGCACACCCCCTCCTCCATATGCCCGCACACCCCTCCTCCATATGCCCGCACACCCCCGCCGCCATATGCCCGCACACCCCCGCCGCCATATGCCCGCACACCCCCGCCGCCATATGCCCGCACACCCCCGCCTCCATATGCCCGCACACCCCCCCCTCCATATGTCCGCACACCCCCCCCTCCATATGTCCGCACACCCCCCTCTCCATATGTCCGCACACCCCTCCCCCCCTCCATATGTCCGCACACACCCCCCCTCCATTATGTCCGCACACCCCCCCCTCCCCGACGCCGTACATCACTTACCTGTCTTCATGACATCTGCTTCCTCAGGTCCAGGTCCAGTCCTTCCTTCGGCCCACACATCCTCTTCCTTCAGCCCGGCTAACGACTCTTCCATCCGGCGCTCTTCTCTCTTCCTCCACCGAGCTCCGGGTTACATAGCGGATAATCCTGGACGCTGATTGGTCGTTTTTTCCCATAGAGAAACATGGCCATGTTTCTCTATGGGAAGAAGCGACCAATCAGCGTGCACCATTATCCGCTATGTAACTCTATGAGATGTTTGAGCGGACCTGAAGGAGAACTCTCTCTCAGGCTCACTTAAAATAATAAATAATAAATAAATTTAATAATAAAAAAATAATAAAAAAATAAATAAAAAATAATAAAAAAATAAATAAAAAATAATAAATAATAAAATAAAAATAATATTAAAAAAAAAAAAAATGCTAATAATATGAGCCCTATCAGCGGACCTGAAGGAGAACTGTGTCTCAGGCTCAGGCTCACTTAAAATAACAAATAATAAATAAATTGAATAATAAAAAAAATAATAAAAAAATAAATAAAAAATAATAAATAATACAATAAAAAATAATAATTGAAAAAAAAAAAAAATGCTAATAATATGAGCCCTATGAGCGGACCTGAAGGAGAACTGTGTCTCAGGCTCAGGCTCACTTAAAATAACAAATAATAAATAAATTTAATAATAAAAAAAATAATAAACAATAATAAAAAAAATAAATAAAAAATAATAAATAATGAAATAAAAAATAATAAGAAAAACAAAAAAATGCTAATAATATGAGCCCTATGAGCGGACCTGAAGGAGAACTGTGTCTCAGGCTCAGGCTCACTTAAAATAACAAATAATAAATAAATTTAATAATAAAAAAAATAATAAAAAAATAAATAACAAATAATAAAAAAATAAATAAAAAATAATAAATAATAAAATAAAAAACTAATAAAAAAAAAAAAAATGCTAATAATATGAGCCCTATAAGCGGACCTGAACGATAACTGTGTCTCAGGCTCAGGCTCACTTAAAATAACAAATAATAAATAAATTTAATAATAAAAAAAATAATAAAAAAATAAATAAAAAATAATAAAAAAATTAATAAAAATTAATAAATAATAAAATAAAAAATAATAAAAAAAAAAAATGCTAATAATAATGATATTACTGCTAATAATAATGCTATTAATGCTAATATTAATGCTAATAATGCTAATAATAATCATATTAACGCAATTAATAATGCTATTAAGGCTAATAATCATGCTATTTATGCTATTCAAAATGCTATTCATGCTAATAATATTGCTATTAATGCTCTTTATGCTAATAGTAATGCTATTAATGCGATTTTTTATGCTATTAATTCTATTATTTATGCTATTAATGCTATTAATAATGCTATTAATAATGCTATTAATCCTATTAATGCTATTAATAATGCTATTCATGCTATTAATAATACTATTAATGCTAATATTAATGCTATTAATTCTATTATTAATGCTATTAATGCTATTAAGAATGCTATTAATGCTAATAATAATGCTATTACTGCTAATTATAATGCTATTAATGCTAATAATTATGCTATTAATGCTAATAATAATGATATTAATGCTAATAATTATGCTATTAATGCTAATATTAATGCTAATAATGCTAATAATAATCATATTAACGCAATTAATAATGCTATTAAGGCTAATAATCATGCTATTTATGCTATTCAAAATGCTATTCATGCTAATAATATTGCTATTAATGCTCTTTATGCTAATAGTAATGCTATTAATGCGATTTTTTATGCTATTAATTCTATTATTTATGCTATTAATGCTATTAATAATGCTATTAATAATGCTATTAATCCTATTAATGCTATTAATAATGCTATTCATGCTATTAATAATACTATTAATGCTATTAATGCTAATATTAATGCTATTAATTGTATTATTAATTCTATTAATGCTATTAATAATGCTATTAATGCTAATAATAATGCTATTACTGCTAATAATAATGCTATTAATGCTAATAATTATGCTATTAATGCTAATATTAATGCTAATAATGCTAATAATAATCATATTAACGCGATTAATAATGCTATTAAGGCTAATAATCATGCTATTTATGCTATTCAAAATGCTATTCATGCTAATAATATTGCTATTAATGCTCTTTATGCTAATAGTAATGATATTAATGCGATTATTTCTGCTATTAATTCTATTATTTATGCTATTAATGCTATTAATAATGCTATTAATAATGCTATTAATCCTATTAATGCTATTAATAATGCTATTCATGCTTTTAATAATACTATTAATGCTATTAATGCTAATATTAATGCTAATAATTGTATTATTAATTTTATTAATGCTATTAATAATGCTATTAATGCTAATAATCATGCTATTAATCCTATTAATAATGCTATTAATGCTATTTTTAATTCTATTAATGCTATTAATAATTTTATTAATGCTAATAATGCTATTACTCCTCATAATAATGCTATTAACGCTATTATTAATGCTATTTATGGTAATAATGCTATTCATACTAATAACAATACTATACTTAGTACTATTATTGCTATTAATAATGCTATTAATGCTAATAATAATGCTGGTAATGCTAATAATTATGCTATTAATGGTAATAATAATGCTATTAATGCAAATAATATTGCCACGTTCTAGAATCCCGATGCATTTGCATCGGGCTCACAGCTAGTATATATATATATATATATACGTACACACACTAGTTGTACTACTAATAGAATAGAAACATTATTTTGCACATAAACATCTGCCTATAGCTCCTCCCCTCCATAGAATGTTGTCTGGTTCTGCCTCTAGCTCCTCCCCTCATTAGAATGTTGTCTGGTTCTGCCTCTAGCTCCTCCCCTCCATAGAATGTTGTCTGGTTCTGCCTCTAGCTCCTCCCCTTCATAGAATGTTGTCTGGTTCTTCCTCTAGCTCAGGGGTGGGGAACTCCAGTCCTCGAGGGCCGCAAACAGTTCAGGTTTTCACGATTTCCTTAGTATTGCACAGGGATTGGAATCATCACCAGTGCAAGTGATTATGTTATCACCTGTGCAATACTAAGGAAATCCTGAAAACCTGCACTGTTTGCGGCCCTCGAGGACTGGAGTTCCCCACCCCTGCTCTAGCTCCTCCCCTCTATAGAATGTTGCCTGGTTCTGCCTCAAGCTCCTCCCCCTCCATAGAATGTTGCCTGGTTCTGCCTCTAGCTCCTCCCCCTTCATAGAATGTTGCCTGGTTCTGCCTCTAGCTCCTCCCCCTCCATAGAATGTTGCCTGGTTCTTCCTCTAGCTCCTCCCTCTATAGAATGTGTCTGGTTCTTCCTCTAGCTCCTCCCCCTCCATAGAATGTTGCCTGGTTCTGCCTCTAGCTCCTCCCTCTTCATAGAATGTTGCCTGGTTCTGCCTCTAGTTCCTCCCCTTCATAGAATGTTGCCTGGTTCTGCCTCTAGCTCCTCCCCGTCCATAGAATGTTGCCTGGTTCTTCCTCTAGCTCCTCCACTCCATAGAATATTGCCTGGTTCTTCCTCTAGCTCCTCTCCTCCATAGAATTTTGCCTGGTTCTTCCTCTAGCTCCTCCCCTTCATAGAATGTTTCCTGGTTCTACCTCTAGCTCCTCCCCTCCATAGAATGCTGCCTGGTTCTTCCTCTAGCTCCTCCCCTCCATAGAATGTTGCATGGTTCTTCCTCTAGCTCCTCCCTCTCCATAGAATGTTGCCTGGTTCTTCCTTTATCTCCTCCCCCTCCATACAATGTTGTCTTTGTCTGCCTCTAGCTCCTCCCCTCTCCATAGAATGTTATCTGGTTCTGTCTCTAGCTCCTCCCCCTCCATAGAATGTTGCCTGGTTCTTCCTCTAGTTTCTCCCCTCCATAGAATGTTGCCTGGTTCTTCCTTTAGCTCCTCCCCCTCCATAGAATGTTGCCTGGTACTTCCTCTAGCTCCTCCCCCTCCATAGAATGTTGTCTGGTTCTGCCTCTAGCTCCTCCTCTCCATAGAATGTTGTCTGGTTCTTCCTCTAGCTCCTCCCCTCCATAGAATGTTGTCTGGTTCTGCCTCTAGCTCCTCCCCCTCCATAGAATGTTGTCTGGTTCTGCCTCTAGCTCCTCCCCTCCTTAGAATGTTGTCTGGTTCTGCCTCTAGCTCCTCCCCCTCCATAGAATGTTGTCTGGTTCTGCCTCTAGCTCCTCCCCTCCATAGAATGTTGTCTGGTTCTGCCTCTAGCTCCTCCCCCTCCATAGAAAGTTGTCTGGTTCTGCCTCTAGCTCCTCCCCTCCATAGAATGTTGTCTGGTTCTGCCTCTAGCTCCTCCCCTCCATAGAATGTTGTCTGGTTCTACTTCTAGATCCTCCCCCTCTATAGCATGTTGTCTGGTTCTACCTCTAATAATAATAATAATAACAATAATACATTTTGATTCATATAGTGCCAACATACTCCGCAGTGCTTTACAATACAGTGGTTTGTTTAAGAGCGGTCATAGGTAACAATAAAAAATATACCATACAGTGAGTAATTAAAATAGAGAATCAATGTAAAAAATCTAATACACTAAGCAGAGAATCCATGTAAAAGTACAATACTTAAAGCAGAGAAACAGTGTAAAAAATAAAGCATAGAAACAATGTAAAAAATACAGTACAGTGATTAGATACAATACAACAAGTATAGAATCAATGTAAAAAGTACAATACAACAATTAAGGCAAAAATAAAGGTGACCCTGCTCAAAAGAGCTTACAATCTACAACGAGATGGGGGTTACAGAAAGTACAGGGGCTTATTACAGTGATGGTTCAGACATCTTGAGGAAGAGGTGGATAGAAATAAAGTTACATAAATTGTCACCAGACAATCTGTGTACAGTAGAGCTTTTTGGGTTTGGTGGAGTTTGAAGAAGAGATTATGTCCAGAGAGATGGTGCTGTATATAGCCCATTCACTAAGGACTTCTATTAGGAAGCAAGATAGGCCACCTTAATAAGATGTGTTTTTAGGGAGCGTCTGACGCTATGCAAGTTGTGGATAGTCCTGATTTCTTGGGGTAGAACATTCCAGAGAACTGGTGCAGCTTGGGAGAAGTCTTGGAGCTGGGAGTGGGAGGATTGGATTAGTGCAGATGTTAGTCGAAGATCATTTGTAGAACATAGAGAACGTGTGGGGTGATAGACAGAGATGAGGGAGCAGATGTAGGGGGGTGCTGCACTGTGAAGAGCTTTGAGGGTGACAACATGCAATTTGAATTTGATCGTCTAGTGTATAGGCAGCCAGCGCAATGACTGGCAGAGAGCGGAGGCATCTGATGATGGGCCAGATGGGTGATCCTGGCTGCTGCATTAAGGATGGACTGTAGAGGGGAAAATTTAGAGAGGGGGAGGCCGATTAGTAAAGAATTGCAGTAGTCAAGCGGGAATGGATTAGGGCCACAGTGAGGGGTTTTGTTGTTTCCAAAGTGAGAAAGGGGCGGACTCTAGAGATGTTCTTCAGGTGTAAGCGACAGGAGCGGAAGAGAGATTGTATATAGGAGGTGAAGAAGAGTTTGGTGTCAAACATAACACCCAGACAGTGAGCCTGCTGCTTAGGCGTTATCGTGGTGTGACACACTGAGAGAGAGATGTCCGATTTAGGGAGGTTAGTGGAGGGCAGGAGCAGAAGAAGTTCAGTTTTGGAAAGGTTGAGCTTCAGGTAGAGAGCGGACATGATGTTGGAGACTGCGGTTAGACAGTCATTGGTGTTTTTTATTAGAGCAAGATTAAGGTCAGGGGCTGAAGTGTATAGTTGTGTGTCATCAGCATGAAGATGGTACTGGAAGCCAAATCTGCTGATGGTCTGTCCAATCAGGGCTGTGTAGAGAGAGAAGAGAAGAGGTCCAAGGACTGAGGGACCCCAATAGTGAGAGGAAGAGGGGAGGAAGTGGAGCCAGCAAATAATACACTGTAAGGCTGCGTTCACACATTGCGTATTTTGCCGCGTTTTTTTACGCGCGCATTTCAAAATACGCAATGTGCTTTTTGTCTGCCTGCAAAGTGAATGGGAAATTCACTTTGCAGTGCAGACATTGCGTAAAAATACGCAATGCGTTTTCCGGGAGAAAACGCAGCTCCGTAAACAATTGATATGTCAATTGTTTACGCAGCTACTACTGCGTATTCTCCCAGAGGGGAGGAAGAATCCTGCTTCCTCCTCCCCTCTGTGACAGCTGTGGCCGCCCATTAGATTCCACAGTGTATTAATAAACACTGTGAAATCTAAATTAAACAAAAGCAAGTGTGTGAAAAATAAAAAAGAATTAATACTTACCTTCCGACGCCTTCTCCCGCTGTGCGATTCCCGGTACTAAGTCAGATCTCTTCTGACAAGACCTGTGGTGACGTCAGAGAGGGGGCGTTCCCGGGCACTCGCGGTCATGTGACCGCGAGCAGCCAATCAGCGATGGGACCGCCCCGGGAACGCCCCCTCTGACGTCATCACAGGTCCTGTCAGAAGAGATCTTACTTGTAATCGGAGATCGCACAGCGGAAGAAGGCGTCGGAGAGGTGAAGTATTGATTCTTTTTTATTTTTCATTAACTTGCTTTTGTTTAATGTAGATTCCACAGTGTGTATTAACACACTGTGGAATCTAATGGGGCGGTCACACATGTCACAGAGGGGAGGAGGAAGCAGGATTCTTCCTCCCCTCTGTGACATCACTGCGCTTTCTGGGGGGAAGAAAGCGCAGTGTGTGAAAGCCCCTGCGTATTTTGCTGCGCTTTATTGCGCAGCCGAAAAACGCGGCAAAAAGCGCGCGCAAAAAAGCGCAGCAAAATACGCAAATGTGTGAACGTAGCCTAAGAGCGGTCAGAAAGATAGGAGGAGAGCCAGGAGAGAGCGATGTTCTTCATACCAATGGAGTGCAGCACAGAGAGTAGGAGATGGTGGTCGACAGTGTCAAAAGCTGCAAAGAGGTCAAGAATGATAAGCAGAGAGTGGTCACCATTACGTTTTCCTGTCAGAAGGTCACTTTGATGAGGGCAGTCTCTGTAGAGTGAAGGGGGCGGAAGCCAGACTGTAATGGATCTAGAAGAGAGTGAGCAGAGAGGTAACGGGTGAGGCGGGTGTAGACCAGACGCTCCAGGAGTTTAGAGATGAAGGGCAGATCGGAGACTGGTCTGTAGTTATTTGTGCAAGATGGGTCAAGAGAGGTTTTCTTTAATAATGGAGTAATGATCGAGTGTTTGAAGGAGGAGGGGAAGATGCCAGAAGAGAGGGAGAGATTGAAGATTTTGGTTAGGTGAGGTGGTTACCTCTAGCTCCTCCTCCATAGAATGTTGTCTGGTTCTGCCTCTAGCTCCTCCTCCATAGAATGTTGTCTGGTTCTGACTCTAGCTCCTCCCCTCCATAAAATCTTGTTTGGTTCTGCCTCCTGCTCCTCCCCTTTATAGAATATTGTCTGGATCTGCCTCTAGCTCCTCCCCTCCATAGAATATTGTCTGATTCTGCCTCTAGCTCCTCCTCCATAGAATGTTGTCTGGTTCTGATTCTAGCTCCTCCCTCCATAGAATGTTGTCTGATTCTACCTCTACCTCCTCCCCTCCATAAAATCTTGTCTGGTTCTGCCTCCTGCTCCTCCCCTTTATAGAATATTGTCTGGATCTGCCTCTAGCTCCTCCCCTCTGTAGAATGTTGTCTGATTCTGCCTCTAGCTCCTCCCCCTCCATAGAATGTTGCCTGGTTCTGCCTCTAGCTCCTCCCCTTTATAGAATATTGTCTGGTTCTGCCTCTAGCTCTTACCCTTTATAGAATGTTGTCTGGTTCTGTCTCTAGCTCCTCCCCTCCATAGAATGTTGTCTGGTTCTGTGAGGTGGTGGGCTATGAAATGGAAGTGGCTTACTGGAGTGGGTGGGGCTATGTTGAGTGGGCGGAGCTTGACACTCACATACACTCAGTTTTAATACATCTAATATATAAAGCTGAATGTGTGTGTGTGTGTATGTATGTGTGTATGTATGCATGTATGTCCGGGATTGGCATCTACACCGTCGCAACTACAGCCACAAAATTTTGCACAGTCACACGTCTGGACCCCGAGAGCGTCATAGGCTATGTTGTGAGGTGAAATTTTAACCCCGCACGTTCCAGTTCACCAAACAATTTTGCCCCTATCTACATAATGGGGAAAAAGTGAATGGAAAAGTGTTGGAGGAAAATCGACAGCTGTCAGCTATAGCCACAAAATTTTGCACAAGCACACGTCTGGACACCGGGAGCGTCATAGGCTATGTTGTGAGGCGAAATTTTAACCCTGAGCGTTCCAGTTCACCAAACAATTTTGGCCCGATCTACATAATGGGGAAAAAGTGAAAGGAAATGTGTTGTAGGCAAATTGACAGCTACCAGATGTGAACAAGGGGGACTTAAAGAATGAGAGCGATGCCGCCAAACAGTATATACCATACAGTTGCTACGGTGGGGCCCTGACATAGGATACTCACCACACACGGGGATATGAACACACACACAATGTGCCTCACACTACCACGTGCTTGAACACATATACCACCCTCAGCACACATTTCACCACACATACACCAACCTCGCCACATAATCGCCCTAAAACACACACAAAGTCTGGTATTATCCTTCAACAATAAAAATCTGATTCATAAGCAGCAAAACTACAAGAGAAACAAATGTACCATATAGGAAATATGGCAGCTGTCAGTCACATGAGCTGTCTATTATGTGTATGTGTGAGCTAATATATACTGTCAGGGGGGAGGGTTTCCTGTTGCCTGGGGATTTATCAGGCTGCCAAAAGCAACCAATCACAGCTCAGCTTCTATTTTGCTACTGTTAATCTGAGCTCTGATTGGTTAATATAGACAACAAAGGACATTCTCAGTAAAGCTTCTGTGAGGTAATAGGATAACTGTGCGGTAATAGGATGTCAGTTAGGGTGTGTTGGTGGAAAGGCTGATGTCAGTCACATTACCTCTATGTGAGAGGATATAGAAACTGCCAGTTACAGACTATTTTTACCACAATAATGCCTCATAAGAAAAGGAGTTCCTTGGCACGAATGTCAGCTGATGCAAAAAGAAAAGCTGCATTACGGGTGAGTGAAAAATGTGAAGACTGAGAAACAAGGCTGACACACATGAGGACAGCAGCTGCTTCCTCAAGGGCCAATGAACTTTCTGAGGAGAGGGAAGCGAGGCTTGCAGACATGAAAACAAGAGCTTCTTCCTCAAGGACCAATGAACTTCCTGAGGAGAGGGAAGCGAGGCTTGCAGACATGAAAACAAGAGCTGCTTCCTCAAGGGCCAATGAACTTTCTGAGGAGAGGGAAGCGAGGATCCACCAAAGCTGTGTAATGGAACAAGACTCTTGATTAAGAACTTGTTTCCACATGTAATTGAGGCAACCATTTTGACAGGATGTGCCACAGGAGAAGATGTTTTCATTCCAACAATTCCTCTTCTTCCATCTGATTTGCCTTTTGATTTTAAACGCCTCCAGTTTCCTGTTCGACTGGCATTCACTATGTCCATCAACAAGGCTCAGGGACAGTCTTTGAAAGTAGTTGGAATTGATTTACAATCTCCATGCTTTTCTCATGGTCAACTTTATGTGGCCTGTTCAAGAGTTGGAACAGCCAAAAATCTGTTCGTCTTTGCACCTGAAGGAAGAACTAAGAATGTCGTCTATCAAAAGGCTCTCAAATAAGGAGTAGAAGAGGACTTCACATTACTTGGCCAATTTAGTGAAATCTGTGTGGAATATCTGTGGTGTTGAAATATATGTTGTGAAATGCTTCTATTAGCTTAGTTTTTGCCTTTTAATAATTACATTTCTATCGATTTATTTTGTGGTTTTTGTGTGCTGAATACATTTTTGTTAACAGCAGTTATTAACCCGGGCGAAGCCAGGGAGTACAGCTAGTATAGATATATTTAAGAAGGAAAAAAATCAGACAGCACTTCCTTTAAGCTTTTCAGCACAGGTGCAGATCTATAGATCTGGATTATATATTACAAAATTATATCAGCGCACTGTTGATGCCAATAACATGCAATGATGTTTTTAAGTGATGTTAATAGATTTTTTTTTGGAGAAAAAATAAAAACTGAAAAAAATGTTCAAAAAAACTCATGGTATATTTTCCCCCAAAAAAATCCATCTATTTTTCGGATTATAAAACACTTTTGTTCCCCCAAATTTTGGGGGAAAGTGTTGGGTGTGAGTCTTATAATCCGAATATAGTGTTATATCCTGTATGTGGGGGCGGCTCTGGAGCGGTGTCAGGGGGCTGGATCAGGCTGCAGGAGGCAGCGGGAGGTCACGTGCTCCTGCTCATTAGCCTCCTGTAATATGCACTGCTCCCGCTCTCCATCACCTCGATGCTGAAAACAGAGCTGTTATGAACCGATGACTCAGGAGTAACATTGAGATTCCATAGAAGTCATTGGTAACTGTACTGACCGTAAACCCTGACTACACACCACAACTAGAAGTAGCCGTGGGATGTAACTAACCAGACCTAGACACCTCTGCACAGCCGGAGAACCAACTGCTCCTAAAGATGGATGTAGGAAAAGCTATCTTGCCTCAGAGCAGAACCCCAAAAGAATAGCAAGCCCCCACAGATATTAACTGGGAAACAAGAGAAAGAAAAACAAACACAGGCAGAGTAAAAGGTTTAGCAAAAGAGGTCAAACTAGCTATATAGGAAAGACAGGATAGAATGCTATTGCGGTCAGTATAAAACACTATCAAAAACCACCAACAGCAGATAGTACAAAAATTATTCTGAGTCACTAAGACTCGGCGCCCTCAATATCTGCAGACTTCTATAAATGAAATTCCAGCAGAACTGGAAATAACAGATAATAATGAATGGTAAAATTCCTAGGAAGAAAACTTCCTATCTGAGAGCAGATAAACAAATATACAGACTAAATTGCAAACCCACAGATCAGAATAAGACAAAACATAAGCAGAACCTTCAGCACACAAAAGTGTGCCACAATATATCAAAAAACCATCCACTTAGCTTGCAAAGAATTCCACAGAGCAGAAGAAACCAGAGAGATGTGAACTCCTCCAGGAACCAAAGACAACTAGCAAGGATTGATCCACTTCAAACCATTATATGCTCCAAGAACCAGATTGCCAATCATCACCTGTGAAGCCCACACAGTCAGCTGCATCACCAGCAACAACCACTGGAGGGAGCTCCAATGAATTCACAACACAGAGCCAAGATATGGACAGGGGAGCAGCACATATTAGGTGTGCCAGCACACCCCCTCCCCCATGTTTTGGATATGCCCCCCATCACTGTGTATGGCCCCCTGGTGGAGCACACATAAAATAAAAAAAACCTTTACTCACCTTCTGACGCTCGCTCCGTGCTCCCAGCTGAGCGGTAACTTCATATATCTGTGCCGGCATCTGGTCACGTGATCGGCACAGTGATGTCATCACTGGGCATACCAATCACATGATCCGATGGCCAGGTCCGAAGCAGGAAGTCACCAGTCAGCACGGAGCGAGTGTCAGAAGATGAGTAAAGGTTTTTTATTTCATGTGTGCGCCACCAGGGGGGCCATACACAGTGATGGGGGCATATTCAACACAAGGGGAAGTGTGCCAGGACAGGGACAAGTGTGCCAGGACAGGGACAAGTGTGCCAGGACAGGGACAAGTGTGCCAGGACAGGGACAAGTGTGCCAGGACAGGGACAAGTGTGCCAGGACAGGGACAAGTGTGCCAGGACAGGGACAAGTGTGCCAGGACAGGGACAAGTGTGCCAGGACAGGGGCAAGTGTGCCAGCACAGGGGCAAGTGTGACAGGACAGGGGCAAGTGTGCCAGGACAGGGGCAAGTGTGCCAGGACAGGGGCAAGTGTGCCAGGACAGGGACAAGTGTGCCAGGACAGGGACAAGTGTGCCAGGACAGGGACAAGTGTGCCAGGACAGGGACAAGTGTGCCAGCACAGGGGCAAGTGTGACAGGACAGGGGCAAGTGTGACAGGACAGGGGCAAGTGTGCCAGGACAGGGACAAGTGTGCCAGCACAGGGGCAAGTGTGCCAGCACAGGGACAAGTGTGGCAGGACAGGGGCAAGTGTGACAGGACAGGGGCAAGTGTGCCAGGACAGGGGCAAGTGTGCCAGCACAGGGGAGCTGTATGTGCCATCACTGGGGGCTATATGTGCTAGCACAGGAGGGACTACAGGTGCCAGCACAGGGGGGCTATATCCAGGATGGGTGACCATGTACCAGGATAGGGGACATATACATCAGGATAGAATACACATATACCAGGATAGAAGACATATGTACCAGGATGGGGGAGGGGGCATGTACCAGGATGAAGGACATACAGTATATACTGCTTGTAAGACAGACACTGGCATTATAACCCTGACCTCATTTAATATTATTTTTTTCTCTTTTTCTTCACCAAATTTGAGGGCGCGTCTTATAAAGCAAAGCAAAAAATATGGAACGTATCTTATAATAAGATTCTTAGCGCATGTATTGGCCAATAAATGCCTGCCCATCAATCACGGCAAGGTGACCTTAAATCTGATGGGTCCCTAACTACGTCTTCCTCCCTATCAAGCCACGGGGGTCATCTGGTGTGCTGTGTATCCTGCTGCTGCCCATGTAATGAAGACCCCAAGGGGTAGGAGAGAGGTTTTTAGAGTAGTTAGGGACCCATCAGATATAAGGTCACCTTGCCGCAGTTGATGGATGGGGAAATTACTACAAGAAGGAGAGGAGGATGGGACATTATTACAAGAAAAGGACTAGGGTGGGGACATTACTAAAAGAAGAGGAGTAAGATGGGGACATTACTACAAGAACGGGACCAGTATGGAGACATTACTACAAGAAGGGGATCAGGATGGGGACATTACTACAAGAAGGGGATCAGGATGGAGACATTACTACAAGAAGGAGACCAGGATGGGGACATTACTACAAGAAGGGGACCAGGATGGGGACATTACTACAAGAAGGGGATCAGGATGGGACATTACTACAAGAAGGGACCAGGATGGGACATAACTACAAGAAGAGACCAAAATGGGGGACATTACTACAAGAAGGGGATCAGGATGGGGACATTACTAGAAGAAGGGGATCAGGATGGGGACATTACTACAAGAAGGGGATGAGGATGAGGACATTACTACAAGAAGGGACCAGGACTGGGACATTACTACAAGAAGGGGATCTGGATGGGGACATTACTACAAGAAGGGGATCAGGATGGGACATTACTACAAGAAGGGGATCAGGATGGGACATTACTACAAGAAGGGGATCAGGATGGAGCATTACTACAAGATTACTTGTATTCCTGGTGTACTACATACAGTACCATACAGTAATAAGAAGGACAAGGATATATTCTTACCATCTGTGGGAGACATAATACTCATTCCTGAATCTCAGCAGAAACCCCTATAAGATAAAATCACATGCATTACCTCTACAAGATAAAATATCATCTCCTGTATTTAATAGAGGAAATATAATCTAAATACCCGACCACTACATTTCCCTCATTCCAATAGCTGCAGGCTAAGAGTTATGTGATAAAGATAAGGTAAAGAATATTTATACCGCGTTAGCCAGTAGATAGAAAAATATAGTGCAATCTGAGAGTCCTCAGTGGTTGATACCTTTTAATGGGTATCTGAAAAGATGATAACAAATAGCAAGCTTCCGAGACACTGCGGCCCTTCTTCAGGCTGGTAATGACACAGATTCTGTAGTCACATACATTTATACAAAAGCAATTGAAAGAAGAAAAAAAAAAAAAAGCAAAACAGTGTTATATGCTCTGGTGGATATGACAGGTGACGCAAAGCAGAGAGGAGTTAGGGAGGGGTGGAGGAGCAGGGACAGAGAAACCAGATTTCTAAGATAAGCAGAACCAATTGTATTAGGTAAATGGTTAGCGACCCATGGAGACCTGAAAATAGTTAAGTTGTGGAGAGCAGAGTTCTAAGTGAGAGAGTTCACAGAAGTGTCAAGAGTTCATAGCCCTATGATTTCAGTGTGTTGCAAGCTGTCTCCAAAAGCACTTTCATTTTATATAAAAATGCATGAATCTCCCAAATGTCTGTTCATTTTACATAAAATCCCATAAATCCATGTGATACATGTAATCCTGTTTTGAATGTGTCAAAGGTCGTTATCAATTTGTATTCCCAAATTCTTCTGTCTTTCTGAGATTTGAAGTTGCTTTTTAAGATGAGCAGATTCATGTCTGTTACCCTGTGGTCAGAGCTGCAAAATGCTTTGCTACAGGTAGATCCATGCGCTTTTCTTTTATTGAGTGGCGATGAGAATTCATTCTTGTCCTGAATTTTTGCCCGGTCTCCCCTATGTACATGCCACCGGTTGGGCATTTGGTAGATATGATTAAATACTAGTGATGAGCGAGTACTAAAATGCTCGGGTGCTCGAAGCTCGGGCCGAGCATCCCGAGATACTCGTGTACTCGGCCCGAGTAACGAGCCCAATGTTATCCTATGGGAGACACGAGTATTTTTATGAAATGACTGCCGGCTGCCTGGAAAAACCCTAAAAATGTCACAAAAGTCTCAGAAGAGTGCTGAAATGACATGGCAACACCATGGGGAAGACCCCTGGAAGCATTTCTCACTCAAAAGTCACAGCTGTGAACAATGTTGTCCGAGTTTCACGCCAATTTTACGGAGTGTCCAGAAAACCTTCCAAAATGACACCAAAATGAATATTTAGGGTGGAAATGTTAAGGGCACATACCCAATAGTGAGATACAGCTGGTGTATGTTACTTTTTGTGATTACATGAAAGATTTTACGTGAAAACATTGTGCGGCACTCCGATGACCCTGACAAGAGACGTACATGAAGCCCTGTCTAGAAATAATGTGCCCATTTTGAAGAACTGGGTCTATTGTAGTATCTTCCTTTGCCAGGGCAGTCCAAAATTGGGAGGTTCACCAATGCCCCTGGATACAGACATGCAGGATGGCCTGTAAACAAGAACTGGGTGTATTGTAGTATAGCCCATTGGCCAGGGCAGCCAAAAATTGGGAGGTTCAACAATGACCCATGCTTACAGACATGTAGTAGGGCCTGTAACCCTCAAGTGGGTGTATTGTAGTAGAGCCCTTAGGTCAGGGCAGCCAAAAATTGGGAGGCTCCTCTTTGTCCTGGATGGAGACGTGCAGGAGGGCCTGTTAAGAAGAACTGGGTGTATTGTAGTAGAGCCCTTTGGTCAGGGCAGCCAAAAATTGGGAGGTTCAACAATGACCCATGCATACAGACATGTAGTAGGGCCTGTAACCCTCAAGTGGGTGTATTGTAGTAGAGCCCTTTGGTCAGGGCAGCCAAAAATTGGAAGGTTCAACAATGACCCATGCATACAGACATGTAGTAGGGCCTGTAACCCTCAAGTGGGTGTATTGTAGTAGAGCCCTTAGGTCAGGGCAGCCAAAAATTGGGAGGCTCCTCTTTGTCCCTGGATGGAGACGTGCAGGAGGGCCTGTTAAGAAGAACTGGGTGTATTGTAGTAGAGCCCTTTGGTCAGGGCAGCCAAAAATTGGGAGGTTCAACAATGACCCATGCATACAGACATGTAGTAGGGCCTGTAACCCTCAAGTGGGTGTATTGTAGTAGAGCCCTTTGGTCAGGGCAGACAAAAATTGGGAGGTTCAACAATGACCCATGCATACAGACATGTAGTAGGGCCTGTAACCCTCAAGTGGGTGTATTGTAGTAGAGCCCTTTGGTCAGGGCAGCCAAAAATTGGAAGGTTCAACAATGACCCATGCATACAGACATGTAGTAGGGCCTGTAACCCTCAAGTGGGTGTATTGTAGTAGAGCCCTTAGGTCAGGGCAGCCAAAAATTGGGAGGCTCCTCTTTGTCCCTGGATGGAGACGTGCAGGAGGGCCTGTTAAGAAGAACTGGGTGTATTGTAGTAGAGCCCTTTGGTCAGGGCAGCCAAAAATTGGGAGGTTCAACAATGACCCATGCATACAGACATGTAGTAGGGCCTGTAACCCTCAAGTGGGTGTATTGTAGTAGAGCCCTTTGGTCAGGGCAGCCAAAAATTGGAAGGTTCAACAATGACCCATGCATACAGACATGTAGTAGGGCCTGTAAGCCTCAAGTGGGTGTATTGTAGTAGAGCCCTTTGGTCAGGGCAGCCAAAAATTGGGAGGTTCAACAATGACCCATGCATACAGACATGTAGTAGGGCCTGTAACCCTCAAGTGGGTGTATTGTAGTAGAGCCCTTTGGTCAGGGCAGACAAAAATTGGGAGGTTCAACAATGACCCATGCATACAGACATGTAGTAGGGCCTGTAACCCTCAAGTGGGTGTATTGTAGTAGAGCCCTTTGGTCAGGGCAGCCAAAAATTGGAAGGTTCAACAATGACCCATGCATACAGACATGTAGTAGGGCCTGTAACCCTCAAGTGGGTGTATTGTAGTAGAGCCCTTAGGTCAGGGCAGCCAAAAATTGGGAGGCTCCTCTTTGTCCCTGGATGGAGACGTGCAGGAGGCCTGTTAAGAAGAACTGGGTGTATTGTAGTAGAGCCCTTTGGTCAGGGCAGCCAAAAATTGGGAGGTTCAACTGACCCTGATAAAATGTAGTAGGTGTAACAAGTGGTGTATTTATAAGCTTTGTCGGAGCAAAAATTGGAGGTCAAATGCCCATGCAACACGTAAGGGCTGAACCTCAAGTGGGTGTATTGTAGTAAGCCTTGGTCAGGGCACAAAATTGAAGTAACATGCCCGCTACAGACATGTAGAGGCGTACCCTCAAGTGGTGTATGTAGAGCTGGTGGCACCAAAAATTGGAGTCCTTCCTGATGAGAGAGGCCTGTAAATGGGTGTATTGAGTAGAGCCTTTGTACAGCCAAATGGAGGTCAACAATGACCCATGATACGAATGTATAGGCCTGTAACCTCAAGTGGTGTATTGTAGTAGAGCCTTGTCGGAGCCAAAATTGGAGTCATGCCCTAAGATGAGAGGGCTTACAATGGGTGTATGTAGTAAGCCTTGGTCAGGCAGCCAAAAATTGAGGTTCAACATGCCCATGCATAGAATGTAGTAGGCTTAACCTCAAGTGGGTGTTTGTAGTAGAGCCTTAGTAGGCAGCCAAATTGGAGGTCCTCTTGTCGGATGAGACGTGGAGGCTGTTAAGAAGAACTGGGTGTATTTGTAGTAGAGCCTTTGTCAGGGCAGCCAAATTGGAGGTTCAACAATGACCCATGTACAGAATGTAGTAGGATGTAGTAGGGCCTGTAACCCTCAAGTGGGTGTATTGTAGTAGAGCCCTTTGGTCAGGGCAGACAAAAATTGGGAGGTTCAACAATGACCCATGCATACAGACATGTAGTAGGGCCTGTAACCCTCAAGTGGGTGTATTGTAGTAGAGCCCTTTGGTCAGGGCAGCCAAAAATTGGAAGGTTCAACAATGACCCATGCATACAGACATGTAGTAGGGCCTGTAACCCTCAAGTGGGTGTATTGTAGTAGAGCCCTTAGGTCAGGGCAGCCAAAAATTGGGAGGCTCCTCTTTGTCCCTGGATGGAGACGTGCAGGAGGGCCTGTTAAGAAGAACTGGGTGTATTGTAGTAGAGCCCTTTGGTCAGGGCAGCCAAAAATTGGGAGGTTCAACAATGACCCATGCATACAGACATGTAGTAGGGCCTGTAACCCTCAAGTGGGTGTATTGTAGTAGAGCCCTTTGGTCAGGGCAGACCAAAAATTGGGAGGTTCAACAATGACCCATGCATACAGACATGTAGTAGGGCCTGTAACCCTCAAGTGGGTGTATTGTAGTATAGCCCTTTGGCCAGGGCAGCCAAAAATTGGGAGGTTCAACAATGACCCATGCTTACAGACATGTAGTAGGGCCTGTAACACACAAGGGGGTGTATTGTAGTAAGCCCTTTGGCCAGGGCAGCCAAAAATTGGGAGGTTCAACAATGACCCATGCTTACAGACATGTAGTAGGGCCTGTAACCCTCAAGTGGGTGTATTGTAGTAGAGCCCTTTGGTCAGGGCAGCCAAAAATTGGAAGGTTCAACAATGACCCATGCATACAGACATGTAGTAGGGCCTTGTAACCCTCAAGTGGGTGTATTGTAGTATGAGCCCTTTGGTCCAGGGCAGCCAAAAATTGGGAGGTTCAACAATGACCCATGCATACAGACATGTAGTAGGGCCTGTAACCCTCAAGTGGGTGTATTGTAGTAAGCCCTTTGGTCAGGGCAGACAAAAATTGGGAGGTTCAACAATGACCCATGCATACATACATGTAGTAGGGCCTGTAACCCTCAAGTGGGTGTATTTTAGTAGAGCCCTTTGGTCAGGGCAGCCAAAAATTGGAAGGTTTCAACAATGACCCATGCATACAGACATGTAGTAGGGCCTGTAACCCTCAAGTGGGTGTATTGTAGTAGAGCCCTTAGGTCAGGGCAGCCAAAAATTGGGAGGCTCCTCTTTGTCCCTGGATGGAGACGTGCAGGAGGGCCTGTTAAGAAGAACTGGGTGTATTGTAGTAGAGCCCTTTGGTCAGGGCAGCCAAAAATTGGGAGGTTCAACAATGACCCATGCATACAGACATGTAGTAGGGCCTGTAACCCTCAAGTGGGTGTATTGTAGTAGAGCCCTTTGGTCAGGGCAGCCAAAAATTGGGAGGTTCAACAATGACCCATGCATACAGACATGTAGTAGGGCCTGTAACCCTCAAGTGGGTGTATTGTAGTAGAGCCCTTTGGTCAGGGCAGCCAAAAATTGGGAGGTTCAACAATGACCCATGCATACAGACATGTAGTAGGGCCTGTAACCCTCAAGTGGGTGTATTGTAGTAAGAGCCCTTTGGTCAGGGCAGCCAAAAATTGGGAGGTTCAACAATGACCCATGCATACAGACATGTAGTAGGGCCTGTAACCCTCAAGTGGGTGTATTGTAGTAGAGCCCTTTGGTCAGGGCAGCAAAATTGGAAGGTTCAACAATGACCCATGCTTTACAGACATGTAGTAGGGCCTGTAACCCTCAAGTGGGTGTATTGTATAGAGCCCTTTGGTCAGGGCAGCCAAAATTGGGAGGCTCCTCTTTGTCCCTGGATAAGACGTGCAGGAGGGCCTTAAAGGGTGTATTGAGTAGACCTTGTCAGGCAGCCAAATTGGGTTCACAATGACCATGCATCAACATGTAGTGGCCTGTAACCCAGTGGGTGTATTGTAGTAGACCTTGAGGAGAAATTGGAGGTTAACAATACCCATGCAACGACATGTATAGCCTGTAACCTCAAGTGGGTGATGAGTAACCTTGGTCAGGCAGCCAAAATTGGAGGTTACAATGACCCATCATACAGATTAGTAGGGCTGTAACCTCAAGGGGGTATTGTAGTAGAGCCCTAGTCAGGCAGCCAAAAATTGGGAGGTCCCTTGCCTGATGAGACTGAGAGGGCTGTAGAAGATGGGTGTATTGTAGTAGAGCCCTTTGGTCAGGCAGCCAAATTGGGAGTTCAACAATGACCCATGCATACAGACATGTAGGCCGTAACCTCAAGTGGGGTATTGTGTAGAGCCTTTGGTCAGGGCAGCCAAAAATGGAGTAACCCAATTTATTTAGTAAGCCTGGCGGGACCATTTGAAGTTCAAAAGAAGGCTAAATTTACAGGGCCTGAACTAAGCAATTTGTAGGCCCATAGGTGCCAGAAAAGGAGGCCTCAGCTTGCAAGGAATAGGAAGACAAGGGTGGTAAGACTGCCAATGGAGAGTTGCAGGCAGGAATGGTGACAGGGAGGAGCAAGCACCAAAGGCAGTACGAAAGGGGGTGTAGAGCCTTTGCAGGGACCGTTCCGGAAATCAACAAAAAGTGCATGAATGTTAGGCTACCCAGTTGGAGTATTTGTGAGCCGTCAGCCAAAAAGGATTGCAACACCTGCCATGCCAGCATCAGCAGGGGTACGAAAAGTAGCAGCCTGCCCACCACCAGCATGTTCGGCACATGTCAGCCAAGACAGACTTTGTGAAAACTAGCAACAGACGAGAAGTGGTGCTTGCTGATGTCACTGCTACGTCTTTGCCTGTTGTGCGTGCGAGCCAATCCACTGTCTAACTGGCCAACAAGCCCGTCCCATGCACCTGAATTCCCACTGTCCAAATTACCCACCATCAAGCAAGTCCTTTTCCAGCCCCGTTCCAATATCATTCAGCAAACATTTAACGCAGGCGCAAATACGCTGCCAACGCCTCCCATGCCACAGTCCTGAATATCACATTTCCAACTCATTGCGCTAAAAGTTGCCTTTCCGGCTGGTGTAGACGAAGCATTCCGCGCCTGATGCGGCTGCTGTCCCATGTTACTCGTCAACAGCCGCCACTATTTCTCAGTGTGCCGTCCCGCATGCATAACCACGTGTGTACAAAGCATCACAGGGCTGCAACAATGCTTTCACAAAGTCCACTAATAATAATAAAAATTAACAGCTTTATTTATATAGCGCCAACTATCCCAGCGCTTTACAATGTTAGGTTAGAGACAAAAATTATACAGTAAGAATTACAGTACAGAACAAATACAGTAGAATAATTGGATAAAAAACAATGGCATAGAATCAATGTAAAAAAGAAAATACAAAAAATAAAGCAAGAAATGAAGGTGACCCTGCTCAAAAGAGCTTACAATCTACAACGGGATGGGGGTTGCACAAGGTACAGGGGCTTTTGCACTGATGGTCCAGGCATCTTGGGGGAATGGGGCATAGGGCTAAGCTTACATGGATGGTCATTATACAATCTGTGTAGACCTTTATGGTTTGGTGGAGTTTGTAGAAGAGTAATGTCCAGAGGGATAGCCCATTCACTATCTACAGTACAAAGGACTTCTATAAGGAGTATGATAGGCCGCCTTAAAAGATGCTTTTTTAGGGATTGTCTGAAGCCATGCAAGTTGTGGATAGTCCTGATTTCTTTTGGTAAAGCATTCCAGGGGTTTTGGGTGTGAAAGCTCTGGAGAAGTTTGGACCCGGTACTGGGAGGATCGGATTATTACCGATGTCAGTCGAAGGTCATTTGAGGAACGTAGAGGGCGAGTGGGGTGATAGACAGAGATGAGGGAGGAGAGGTAGAGGGGTGCTGCACTGTGAATAGCTTTGTGGGTGATAAGAAGCAATTTGAATTGGATGCTGTAGTTATACGGGCAGCCAGTGCAATGACTGGCACAGAGCAGAGGCATCTGAGTAACGATTGGCCAGATGGGTGATCCTGGCTGCTGCATTAAGGATGGACGGGAGAGGAGAAACTCTGGTGAGGGGGAGGCCGTTTAATAGAGAATTGCAATAGTCAAGGCTGTAATGGATTAGGGCCACGGTGAGGGTTTTTGTTGTTTCCATGGTGAGAAAGGGGCGGACTCTAGAGATATTCTTCAAGTGTAAGTGACATGAGCGGACGAGACATTGTGTGTGGGGGGAGGAGAGATCGGTGTCAAACATAACACCCAGACAACGAGCCTGCTGCCTAGGCATTATCATGGTGCCCACAAACTGAGAGAGAGATGTCCGATTTAGGGAGGTTAGTGGATGGGGGGAGCAGAAGAAGTTCAGTTTTGGAAAGGTCTAGTTTCAAATAGAGAGTGGACATGATATTGGAAACTGGAGGTAGACAGTCATTGCTGTTCTTTAATACCGCAGGGGTAAGGTCAGGGGCTGAAGTGTATAACCACAGACACGTGGACAAGTGCTTGTGGGCAAGGCCGCTACATCTCCTTGACAAAACACGGGGTTAATATTGTGGAGGCTCTGACACAGTCTGATCGAGGGACGGAACACGTCCTTCCCACACCAAGGATAGCAGGCCCTACCTCTGTCAGGGTTTCACCGACACTCTACAGCTCCGGAATGTCATGCTCTTCAGCGTCCTCCTCCTCCTCCTGCTCATCCTCATCCACTGTAACCCTCCACACCAGTCCCCAAGCTGGAAGCACTGCAGCACTGCCTCTGCGAAGCGTCAACAGGCTGTGCTGAAGCTAGTCTGCATAGGTGACAAACACCACAATGCAGAAGAGGTGTGGACAGCTCTGAAACAGCAGGCAGATCACTGGCTCACACCTCTGAACCTAAAGCCAGGAAAGGTCGTGTGTGACAATGGCCGGAACCTGGTGGCAGCTTTGAGGCGAGGCCAGCTGACGCATGTTCCATGCGTGGCCCACGTGCTCAACCTGGTGTTTCAGAGGTTTCTAAAGTCATACCCAGAGCTGTCTGAACTGCTGGTAAAAGTTCGCCGTCTGTCTGCACATTTTCGCAAGTCACCTGCTGCTTCAGCCGACCTTTGCGGATTCAGCGCCGTTAGCGTTCTTCCGGCCCACAGACTGGTGTGTGATGTCCCCACGCGTTGGAATTCAACTCTGCACATGTTAGTCAGATATGTGAGCAGAAGAGGGCAGTTGTTGACTACCTGCATCACCTAAGCCGTCGGGAAAATGGTTTCAAACTCCACACATAACACCTGAGGAGTGGAGATGGATGTCGGACCTATGTACCGTCCTCCAAAACTTTTAGGACTCCACCCAGATGGTGAGCTGTGATGACGCCATTATTAGCGTCACCATACCACTACTCTGCCTTCTAAAATGGTCTCTGCTGAAAAACAAAGAGGATGCATTGCAGGCCGAGCGCGATGACTTTGAGCAAGAAACAGTAGTGGGTGTGGGTGAAAACACAGAGTCCAGCCTCATCTCATCACAACGTGTAGTGGAGGACTATGACGGGGAGGAGGAGTATGAAGACTGGAGCAACTCTCTGGCCAAATTGAGGATATGACATGCCACCATGTACCCTCGATTCAGCGGGGCGGGCAGGGGAAAGGGGGAGATGAGAAGGGGAGGAGGAGGAGGCAGCATGTTCAGTATCGTGTTGGTCTGGATATAAAGTGATGGGTTTAAGAGTCGGGCGCAAGGGCTGACTTATGGAAGCTGCCTGCCTCGTGCCCCTCGCGTTCACAACATTTTGGGCCCGACAATCAGTACGGGTTTGGCAACACTGTTAGACCCACGGTACAAGGAGAAATTAATTCTGATTCCTGAGGCGGAGAGGTCAGCCAAAACGCAGTATTTCCCAAAAGGGCCATGTCCGGAAGTGGGCAAATCATTCCCCTCACAAAACGCTAGGGCATAGGTGGGAATCGGTGGACAACCCAAGGGGCTTGGGCCAGAGGGGCACAAGTCCAACCCGCCAAAGGTAGGGGAACAGTCTTTAGGAGGGGGAACATTTTCTTAGCCCCTCACTACCACACCCCCTGAGATCGGGTATGCCACGAAATGCTAATTTGGCAGATGCTAAAGGGAGTACCTTGCCGATCGAAAAACTTACGCGAGTTCCTCTGGCCTTACAATTATTGGGGTCCCCCAAAGCGGGACACGTGGCATGAATTGGCTCTCTACGCCTTGGAAACCCTGCCTGCCTGCCGCAGCATTTTGTCATAGCTTTTTTTTCAGAGCTGCAGGGGGAATCATTACGATAAACGCAACCGCCTGTCAATGAAAATGCTGACGGTGACGGATCAAGATAAACAAGGGTTTGGGATTGGGCCAGATTCCCCACCCCACCAACAAATACAACTAAATTTTAAAATTTTTGAAATGGAATTTCCCATGTCCCTCCACTGACCCATGGGTCCCAAACTTCTGGATTTCCGAGTGTCCAAGTGTGGGATCAGAATGCCCGTGGAGTGACTCAGCCAGTTGGTAGGAAGGAGGACGGGTTTGGAAATGTTGCGTGCAGTATCACGGCTACGACAATTACCGTGTGGAAGACAGGGTGTTTGTGGAGGTGCCAACAATTTTGAAGCATTATCCCTACCCAAGTAAAAACCCCTGTTGACACTATTTTGGGTTAAGGCATGTACTGCACGGGCCCAACAATTTTGGACAGGACGTGTGAGCAGTAATGTGCCACTTTATTGTTGCGAAATTAGTGCTTGCACACGACCTCGGCCTTGCCTGCACCCCATCCAAAGTTCACCTCCTTGTTCCTTGCCAAAGCCCTTGGCATTTTGCTTGTATACTGCGACAACAGTCACAAGAGGATTTTTGTCCCAAACCTGTAGAAACGTATGACGTAAAACAGTGTGGTGACTGTTGAGATGAAAAAGAGTTAGGTTTTTATTTCCCAAACTTGTAAAAAACGTATGAGTACAACAGTGTGGTGACTTTTGAGATGACAAGAGTTAGGATTTTAGTTCCCAAAACCCTGTAGAAAGTATGACGTTACAACAGTGTGGTGATGTTGAGATGACAAGAGTTAGGATTTTATTTCCCCTAACTTGTAGAAATTATGCCCGTAAAAACGTGTGGGGGACTGTTGAGATGACAATGAGTTAGGATTTTAGTTCCCTAACCTGTAGAAACGTATAAAGGTAAAAACAGTGTGGTGAACTGTTGAGTTTGCAAGTTAGGATTTTAGTTCCCAAAATTGTAAAAAAACGTATGACGTACAACAGTGTGGTGACTGTTGAGATGAAAAAGAGTTAGGATTTTAGTTCCCAAACCCCCTTTTTTAAAAGGAAAATATTTTCACCTGTTGGGGGACTGTAAGGGTTTGAAGAGTGGATTTTATTTCCCTTTAACTGAAATTTAAAGGCAGTACTACCCGGGTCTGGTGACTGTTTTGATGCAAGAGTTAGGTTTTTATTTCCCAAAACTTTTTTTTAAAGGTTTACGTACACCTGTTGGTGACTGTTGATTAAACAGAGGTTTTTGTTCCCTAACCTGTATTAAGGTTCGAAAGTACCCCCTGTCTGGTGCCCTGTTTGATGACAAAGTTAGGATTTTGTTCCCAAACCCTTTATTAAGGTACTACGTAACCTGTTTGGTGATGTAAGGGTTTTTAAAAAGACAGAGGATTTTAGTCCCTAACCTGTTTTAAGGTAGAAACGAAACACCTGTCTGGTGACGGGTTAATGCTTAAGAGGGGATTTTAGTTCCCTAAACCTGTGGGGAAAACGTATGACGTTACAACATTTCCTGTGGTGACTGTTGAGATGAAAAGAGTTAGGATTTTATTTTCCCAAACTTGTAGAAACTTAGGGGGGGGGGGGAAACCGTACCAACAGTGTGGTAAATGTGAGAAAAAAGAGTTGGATTTTAGTTCCCTAACCTGAAAAACGTATGAGTAAAACCAGTGTGGTGATTTTGGGGATGACAAGAGTTAGGTTTTTAGTTCCCTAACTTGTAAAACCCTATAAAAACGTACACAGGGTGGTGACTGTTAGAGGGACAAGATTAGGTTTTAAAGTTCCCTAACCTGTAAAAACGTATGAGTACAACATTTGTGGGTGACTGTTGAGATGACAAAAAATAGGATTTTATTCCCTAACTTGTAAAAAACTTTGACGTAAAAACATTTGTGGTGACTGTTGAGTTTGACAAGATTTAAAGGATTTTAGTTCCCAAACCTGTAAAAACCCATATGACGTACAACAGTGGGGTGACTGTTGAGATACAAAAAGTTAGTTTTTGGGTTCCTAACTTGTAGAAATTATGACGTACAACATGGGGGACTGTTGAGATGAAAAGGGTTAGGATTTAGTTCCCTAATTGTAGAACGAGGGACGTACAACAGTGTGTGATGTTGAGATGAAAAGGGAGTTAGGATTTTATTTCCCCAAAACTGTAAACCCTTTATGCGTACACAGGTGGTGACTTTGAGAGACAAGGTTGGGATTTTAGTTCCTAACCTGTATTAAGGTACATTAAAACTGTCTGGTAAACTGAAGGTTTAAACAGGGGATTTTAGTCCCTAACTTGTAAAAAGGGTTTTAGAAAAACTGTTTTTTTGACTGTTTAAATACAAGAGTTAGGTTTTTGGGTTCCCAAAAACCTTTTTTAAGGTAGTACGTACCTTTTCTGGTGTTTGAATGTTCAAGAGAGGTTTAGTTCCCAAACCCCTGTAGAAACTTATACGTCAACAGTGTGGGTTTTTGAGATGACAAGATTGGGTTTTTTATTTCCCCCTAATTTGTAGAAACTTTATGACAAAAACATTTGGGTGATTTTTAAGATGACAAGAGTTAGGTTTTTAGTTCCTACTGTAGAAACTATGACGACACATTTTGTGGGGGAATTTTGAGATGACAAGATTAGGATTTTATTTCCCCTAACCTGTAGAAAGTATGAGGGGTTACACGTGTGGGGGAATTTTGAGATGCCCAAGAGTTGGGATTTTAGTTCCTAACTTGTAGAATTATGAGTACAACAGTGTGGGGGACGTTGATGACAAGAGTTAGGATTTTGGGTTCCCCTACTTTAAAAAAGTATACGTCAACAGTGGGGTGACTGTTGAGTGAAAAGAGTTGGGTTTTTAGTTCCCAAACTTGTAGAAACTTATAAATTTCAACAGTGGGGTACTTTTTGAGAGGGACAAAGTTGGTTTTTTATTTCCCCTAACTGTAGAAATTTATGACGACAACAGGGGGTGACTGTGAGATGAAAAAGATTTAGGATTTTATTTCCCAAACCCTGTAGAAACGATGACGACAACAGGGGGTGACTGTTGAGATGAAAAGGGAGTTGGATTTTAGTTCCCTCCCTGTTTTTAAGGACTACTTTAAAACTTGGGTGCCCTGTAAGGGTTTTTTAAACAGGGGATTTTGTCCCTAACCTTTTTTATTAGGTGACTTTAACATGTCTGGTGACTGTTTTGATGACAAGGTTGGGTTTTTATTCCCTAACCGTTTTAAGGTAGTACGTACACCTGCCCGGGTGCTGTAAGGGTTCAAAGAGGGATTTTTTTCCCCTAACCTGTAGAACGTATGCTACAACATTTGTGGTGACTTTTGAGTGACAAGATTTAGATTTTATTTTCCCAAAATTGTAGAAATTATGAGTACCCCCTTGTGGTGACTTTTTGATTTGACAAGAAGGTTTTTTAGTTCCTCCCCTTGTATAAATTTTATGACTCCCAACGTGTGGTGCTGTTGAGAGACAAGGTTGGTTTTATTTCCCCTAACTTAAAAAAAAGTAGGGACTACAACATGTGGGAATTTTTGAGATAAAAGAGTTAGGATTTTGTTCCTAACTGTGGGAAACGTATGCTTTACACGGTGGTGATGTTGAATGACAAGATTTGGGATTTTGTTCCCAAAACTGTAAAAAATTTTTGCTACAACAGGGGGGGTGACTGTGAGAACAATTGGGTTTTTAGTTCCAACCTGTAAAAACGTATGAGGGAAACAACAGGTGGTATTTTTTAAGGGCCCAAAGAGTTGGGATTTTAGTTCCTAACTTGTAGAAATTATAAACGTAAAACGGGGTGACGGTGAGATGAAAAGGTTAGGATTTTTATTTTCCCAAACCTTAAAAAAGTATGACGCCCAAAAGTGTGGTGACTTTTGAATGACAAGATTTTGGATTTTATTTCCCCTAACGGGAAAAAATTTTTGACGTAAAAAATGGGGATTTGAGATGACAATGCAAAGGATTTTATTTCCCTAACTTGAAATTTTGACGTACAACATTGGTGACTGTTGAGATACAAAGTTGGGTTTTTTAGTTCCAAACTGTATTAAGGTACTACTTTACACCTTTTGGGTGACGAAAGGTTTTGAGAGAGGTTTTTAGCCCCAACCCTGTATTAAGGCAGTACGTACACCTGTCTGGTGACTGTTTTGATAAACAAGATTTTGGATTTTATTCCCCTAACTGTATTTAAGGTCCCGTCCCACTGTCTGGTGATGTAAGGGGTTTAAAAAACAAGGTTTTTGTCCTAACCTGTATTAAGAAAGTACGTACACCTGTTGGTAAATTTTTTGATGAAAAGATTTTAAAGGGATTTTAGCCCCAAAACCTGTATTAAGGACTACGTCCCCCTGTTGTTGACTTTTAAATGGTTTGAA
>JARQOC010000012.1:116421320-116446078 GCA_033576535.1 Allobates femoralis | reverse complement strand
CGCTCTCCATCCTGCCCCCCCCCGCTGTTCTGCCCCCTCGCTCATCCTGCCCCGCTGCCTCCATCTGCCCCCTCGCTCCTTCCTGCCCCGCTCGCTCCATCCTGCCCCCGCTCGCTCCATCCTGCCCGCTCCTCCATCCTGCCCTCCATCCTGCCCACCGCTCGCTATCCTGCCCGCTCGCTCCATCCTGCTCGCTCCATCCTGCCCGCCCACCTGCCCGCTCGCTCATCCTGCCCCCGCTCGCTCCTATCCTGCCCCCGCTCGCTCCATCCTGCCCGCTCGCTTCATCCTGCCCCCGCTCCTTCATCCGCCCCCTCGCTACTGCTTACTCCATCCCCCGCGTCGCTCCATCCTGCCCCCGCTCACTCATCCTGCCCCCGCTCGCTCTCATCCTGCCCCGCTCGCTCCATCCCCGCTCGCACTCCCTCCTTCCGCCCGCTCATCCTGCCCCGCTCGCTCATCCTGCCCGCTCGCTCCCTCCTGCCCCGCTCGCTTCATCCTGCCCCCGCTCGCTCCATCCTGCCCCCGCTCCGCTCCATCCTGCCCCCGCTCGCTCATCCTGCCCCCTCGCTCTCATCCTGCCCCGCTCGCTCCATCCTGCCCCCGCTCGCTCCATCCTGCCCCGCTCGCTCCATCCTGCCCCGCTCGCTTCATCCTGCCCCCTGCTCGCTTCATCCTGCCCCCGCTCGCTTCATCCTGCCCCGCTGCTCCATCCCCCCGCTTCGCTCCATCCTGCCCCCGCTCGCTCATCCTGCCCCTGCTCGCTTCATCCTGCCCCCTGCTCCTCCTGCCTCCATCGCCCTGCTCATCCTGCCCCCATCTGCCCCGGCTCTCCACCGTCAACTCCCTGTCCATCGCCTGCTCCCCTGCCCGCTCATCCTGCCCTGCCGCTCATCCTGCCTCGTCCATCTGCCGCTCTCATCTCCCCTTACCACCACTCACCTCACGCCCCTTCACCTGTCACTCGCTCATCCTGCGCTCGTCTCGCACCTTCATCCTGCCCACTGCCCTCTGCCCCCCTCCTGCTCCTGCCCCCTCCATCTGCCGCTCGCCTCATCCTCCCCCCCCCCATCTGCCGCCGTCCATCCGCCCCCACATCCCCCCCCATCCTCCCCCGCCGCTCATCTCCCGCTTCCCCCTCCCCCTCCTCCCCCTCGTCATCCCCGCTCTCATCCTGCCCCTCCTCCGCTGCACCTGCCGCTCGCTCTCCCCCTCCTCGCCCCGCTGCTCATCCTCCCGCCTCCATCCGCCCCGCCATCTCCCGCCTCGCCCCATCGCCCGCTCTCCATCGCCCCGCCTCATCTGCCCCCCTTCCCCCCTCTCTCCCGCCCCCTCCCCTGCTCACCCCCTCCCCCCTGCCCCTGCCCCGCTCCATCTCCCTCCCTCCTGCCCCTCCTCATCTGCCCCGCTCCATCTGCCCGCTCCTCCACCCCCGCCATCCTGCCCTCCTCACTGCCCCTCCTCATCCTGCCTCCTTTCCCCCTTCTCCCGCCCTCCCCGCCCCGCCCTGTTCTCCTGCCCACTCGCTCCTGCTCGCCATCTCCCTCGCCTGCTTCATCCAGGCCCCGCTCGCTCCATCCTGCCCCCCCGCCACAGCCTGCCATCTTCCCATCCTGCCCCGCCTGCAACCATTTTGCCCCCCCCACCATCCTACCCAGCTCGCTCCATGCTGCACCCCCGCCACAGCCTGCCATCTTCCCATCCTGCCCCGCCCGCCACCATCCTGCCCCCCTGCTCCATCCTGCCCCCACTCGCTCCATCCTGCCCCCGCTCGCTCCATCCTGCCCGCGCTTGCTCCATCCTGCCCGCGCTCGCTCCATCCTGCACCCCACCCCCGACTCCAGCCGGCCCCACCCCCGACTCCAGCCGGCCCCCCATCATCCTGCCCCGCTAGCTCCTTCCTGCCACCCCCTTACCACCATCTTGCCCCGCTAGCTCCTTCCTGCCACCCACTTACCACCATCCTGCCCCGCTAGCTCCATCCTGCCACGCTCGCTCCATCCTGCCCCCCTCAGCCCCGCTCGCTCCATCCTGCCCCCCTCAGCCCCGCTCGCTCCATCCTGCCACCTTCGCCACCATCTTGCCCCCCCACCATCCTACCCAGCTCGCTCCATCCAGCCCTGCTCACTCCATCCTGCCTTGCTCGCTCCATCCTGCACCCCCGCCACCATCCTGCCCCCCCTGCTTCATCCAGGCCCCGCTCGCTCCATCCTTCCCCCCCCCCCGCCACAGCCTGCCATGTTCCCATCCTGCCCTGCCCGCCACCATCCTGCCCCCCTGCTGCAGCCAGGCCCCGCTCGCTCCATCCTGCCCCCGCTCGCTCCATCCTGCCCCCGCTCGCTCCATCCTGCCCCCGCTCGCTCCATCCTGCCCCCGCTCGCTCCATCCTGCCCCCGCTCGCTCCATCCTGCCCTCCTCACCATCCTGCCCTCCTCACCATCCTGCCCCGCTCGCTCCATCCTGGCCAGCTCGCTCCATCCTGCCACCCCCGCCACCATCCTGCCCCCCAGCCACCATCCTGCCCCACTCGCTTCATCCTCTCCCCTCCCTCCTGCCCCCTCTGCCGCCTCCCTCCTGCCCCCCCCCCACCGCCTCCCCCCTGCCCACCCCCATCCGACTCCTTCGGCTTCATTCTACTCCTCCGGCTCCATCCTGCCCCCCCGCCACTATCCTGCCCCCCCGCCACCATCCTGCGCCGTTCACTCCATCTTGCCCCCCACCACCATCCTGCCCCCCGCCACCATCCTGCCCAGCTTGCTGCAACCTGCCCCGCTTGCTCCATCCTGCCCCACACCGGCCACCATCCTGCCCCACCCCCGCCACCATCCTGCCCCCTCCCCCAGTCACCATCCTGCCCCACCCCCGGCTCCATCCTGCCCCACTCCCGGCTCCATCCTGCCCCCTCCCCCAGCCACCATCCAGCCCCCTCCCCCAGCCACCATCCTGCCCCGCTCTCTCCATCCTGCCCCCCGCCACCCTCCTGCTCCTCCGGCTCCATCCTGCCCCCTGCCACCCTCCTGCCCCGCTAACTCCATCCTGCAACCCCCCACCACCACCCTCCTGCCCAGCTCGGCCCATCCTGCCCCACCGACTCCATCCTGCCCCCTCCCCCAGCCACCATCCTGCCCCGCTTGCTCCATCCTGCCCCCACCACGGCTCCATCCTGCCCCCCCCCCGCCACCCTCCTGCTCCTCTGGCTCCATCCTGCCCCCCTTCCGCCACCATCCTGCAACCCCCCACCACCATCTTGCCCAGCTCGCTCTATCCTGCCCAGCTCGCCACCATCCTGCCCCGCTTCCTCCATCCTGCCCCGCTCGCTCCATCCTGCCACCCGGCCACCATCCTGCCCCCCCCAACCACCATCCTGCCCCCCTCCGCCTCCATCTTGCTCCGCTTGCTCTATCCTGCCCTGCATGCTCCATTCTGGCTCCCCCGCAACCAGCCTGCGCCCCCCCATCCTGCCCCGCCACCAGCCTGCCCTGCTCGCTCCATCCTGCCCCCCCGGCTCCATCCTGCCCCTCCCCGCCACCATCCTGTTCCCCCCTGGATCCATCCTGTCCCACCTGCTCCATCCTGCCCCCCCGCCACCATCCTGCCCCCCCCCCCCCCACCACCATCCTGCTCTGCTTGCTCTATCCTGCCTTGCATGCTCCATCCTGGCTCCCCCGCAACCAGCCTGCGCCCCCCCATCCTGCCCGTCACCAGCCTGCCCTGCTCGCGCCATCCTGCCCCACCCGCCACCATCCTGTCCCACCTGCTCCATCCTGCCCTGCCTGCTCCTTCCTGCCCCCCCACCACCATCCTGACCCCCCGCCACCATTCTGCCCCCCTTGCTCCATCCTGCTCCATCCTGCCATGCATGCTCCATCCTGGCTCCCCCGCAACCAGCCTGCACCCCCCATCCTGCCCCGCCACCAGCCTGCCCTGCTCACTCCATCCTGCCCCTCCCCCCGGCTCCATCCTGCCCCCCTGCCACCATCCTGCCCCCTCCCCCGCCACCATCCTGCCCCTCCCCCCCCCCCCCCCAGCTCCATCCTGCCCCCGCTTGCTCCAGCCTGCCCCGCCCCCCATCCTGCTCCACTCTGCCACCATCTTGCTCCTCCGGCTCCATCCTGCCTCTCCGGCTCCATCTGACCGATCTAGGCCTGTAGGACCTAGAAGATGGAGGTGGAGCGAGCCGGCGGACAGGAGGATTTTTTTTACTTATACTGTGGAGGAGCAGGGGGCCGCGGGGAGCGGAGTACCGCCATATACTATAGTGCTGCTATACATGTACTATAATGTACCGCCATATACTATAGCGCTGCTATACATGTGCTATAAAAAGGAGATTTTTGTGTACTCACCGTAAAATCCTTTTCTCTTAGCCTCTAATTGGGGACACAGACCGTGGGTGTTATGCTGCTGTCCACTAGGAGGCGACACTAGGCAGAATCTGCAAAAGAGTTGTGGCTCCTCCTCTGCAGTATACACCCCTGAAGCAGGAAATGCTTCTCCAGTTTTGTGCTAAAGCAGTAGGAGAGTTAACAGATAATAACAGTGACACAGGAAGTCTACGCAGGCAACCTGTGTAAACAAATATAGTTAACACGGTAATAAGAGTGTAACAAGGCCTGAACCAAACAGGCACGTGTGTAAACAGTTAAGAGTTAGCAGAGTAATACTAGTACCACAAGGCCTGTAACTAAGCAGGCGCATTTGGAAAACGGTGAAGAGTTAACGAAGCAATAATCGTACAACAAGGCCTGGAGCCAAACGGGCACAAGTTTAACCCCTTTACGACGAATGACTAGTATACTCGTCATGAAAAGATGTCAGTTCCCGCATCATGACGAGTATACTCGTCATGGCTTTGAACTGTCACTGCTTCTAAATGAACAGTGACAGCTCAAATCTAAAAGCTGTCAGTGACAGCCAAGGGTTAGGGGAAGAGGTGTGGGCACCCCTGTTAACCCCTTCACCCCCCCTCCCCAATCATACTTATCTGCCGGCGGGCTGCACCGCACCCGCCGGCCATGAGCTGATGCTCCAGCTCACCCTGTGTCCTGTCCCCGCCCCCTGTGTCCAGAGCCCCCTGTGTCCTGCAGCCCCCCGTGTCCAGAGCCCCCTGTGTCCTGTCCCCGTCCTCTGTGCAGCCCCTCCTGTGTCCGGTCCCCGTCCCCTGTGCAGCCCCTCCTGTGTCCGGTCCCCGTCCCCTGTGCAGCCCCTCCTCTGTCCTGTCCCCGCCCCCTGTGTCCAGAGCCCCCTGTGTCCTGTAGCCCCCCCCCCCCCGTGTCCTGAGCCCCCTGTGTCCTGTCCCCGTCCCCTGTGCAGCCCCCCCCCCCGTGTCCTGTCCATCCCCGCCCTCCACCCGACATCGTTTGTCTGCCGGCGGGCTTATGCGCCCGCCGGCGAAGCTGCAGGGCCCCCTCCTCCTCCCTGCTGGTCCCCAGCCCCCGGTCCTCGGTCCCCAGCCCCGCTCACCTATCCCGGCGGGCTGCACGCTCTGTGCACCCGCCCGCACCGTCGGGCCTCCTCTGCAGTCCGGTGTGGCTCCTCCTCTTCTCAGGGGCTCCTCCTCCTCATCGCTGGGTAAGTGAATGAAAGAATGAATGAATTGGATGGGTGGATGGATGGATGGATGGATGTGTGTGCGTGTGTGGATGTGCGTGTGTGAATGTGCGTGTGTGAATGTGCGTGTGTGAATGTGCGTGTGTGAATGTGCGTGTGTGAATGTGCGTGCGTGAATGTGCGTGCGTGAATGTGCGTGCGTGAATGTGCGTGCGTGAATGTGCGTGCGTGAATGTGCGTACGTGAATGTGCGTACGTGGATGTGTGCGTACGTGGATGTGTGCGTACGTGGATGTGTGTGTGGATGTACGTGGATGTCAGCATGCGTGCGTGCGTGGATGTGCGTACGTGGATGTGCGTGCGTGGATGATGGGTGCATAGGTGGATGGATGGGTGTAACAAGGGATCAAGTGTCCTCTTGTTATAGTCTCTGGGATCATAGTCATGGTGCACTGTATAACTGATCATTGTCATACAGTGCACCATAACTCTGACCCCTGAGACTGTAGGAAGAGGACACTTGATCCCTTGCTGCAGTCTCTGGATTGAGCAGAGGCGATCGAGCGTCGTGGGACCTTCGTTGTGGACTACGTCGGAGGCGATCGAGCGTCGTGGGACCTTCGTTGTGGACTACGTCGGATCTTTATAATAAAGATGGAGTCCGAATTTTGTTTGTGTTTTTTTTTTCAAATAAAAAGATTTTTCTATGTGTGTATTTTCTGACTATTTACCAGAGATTCCTAATGGCGGGTCTAACGTTGGCCCTATATTATGAATCTCGGGCTTAGTGCCAGCTGCCAATAAAAAGCTGGCATTAACCCCTTTATTACCCAGTTTGCCACCGGCACCAGGGCAACTGGAAGAGCATGGGTACAGCGCCAGAAAATGGCGCTTCAATGAATGCGCCATTTTCTGGAGCGGCTGCGGGCTGCAATTCGCAGCATGGGGGGCCCAGAACGCTTGGGCCTTTCCATGCTGAGGATTCCAGCCCCCAGCTGCCTAGTTGTACCTGGCTGGGCCAAAAATATGGCGGAGCCCTACGTCATTTCTTTTTCTAGAATTAGTTCTAGAAATAAAAAAAAATGGGCTTCGCTGTATTTTTGGTTGCAGCCAGGTACAACGAGGCAGCTGGGGGTTGCTGGCAGTCTGTAGCTGCCAAGTTGTACCTGACTGGACCAAAAATATGGCGGAGCCCTACGTCATTTCTTTTTCTAGAATTAGTTCTAGAAATAAAAAAAAATGGGCTTCGCTGTATTTTTGGTTGCAGCCAGGTACAACGAGGCAGCTGGGGGTTGCTGGCAGTCTGTAGCTGCCAAGTTGTACCTGGCTGGACCAAAAATATGGCGGAGCCCCACATCATATTTTTTTTTTTCTAGAATTAGTTCTAGAAATAAAATAAAGCCTTCGCTGTATTTGTAGCCAGCCATGTACAACTTGGTAGCTGGCTGACTGGAATCCTCAGCGTGGAGAGACTCAAATGTTGTGGGTCCCCCACGCTGCAAATTTCAACCCACAACCACCCAAGAAAATAGCGCATTCATTAGAGGCGGCATTTTCTGGTGCTGTACCCCAACTCTACCAGTTGCCCTTGTGCTGGTGGCACACGGGTTCTCCATATGCGACATGGTGTCCGCTAACAATTTCAATAGAAAATTAGCTCCAATTGTTAGCGGAAACCATGTCGGGTATGGAGAGCCCCTCCCTGTGTGCCTGAACATTGGAGCTCCCCCACAAGTGACCCCATTTTGGAAACTAGACCCCCGAAGGAACGTATCTAGATGTATAGTAATCACTTTGAACTCCCAGATGCTTCACAAATTCATCCATAAAAATGAAAAAGCACTTTTTTTCCCACAAAAAGTTTCTTTTTTCATTTTTACGGATCAATTTGTGAAGCACCTGGGGGTTCAAAGTGCTCACTATGCATCTAGATACGTTTCTTGGGTGGTCTAGTTTCCAAAATGGGGTCACTTGTGGGGGAGCTCCAATGTTTAGGCACATAGGGGCTCTTCATATCCTACAAGGTGTCCGCTAACAATTCCAATTGTTAGTGGACACCATGTTGCGCATGGAGAGCCCCTGTGTGTCTCCACATTGGAGCTCCCCCACAAGTGACCCCATTTTGGAAACTAGACCCCCCAAGGATTATATCTAGATGCATAGTGAGTACTTTGAACCCCCAGATGCTTCACAAATTCATCAATAAAAATGAAAAAGCACTTTTTTTTTTCCACACATTTTCTTTTTTCATTATTACGGATCAATTTGTGAAGCATCTGGGGGTTCAAAGTGCTCACTATGTACCTATATATGTTCCTTTGGGGGTCTAGTTTCCAAAATAGGGTCACTTGTGGGGGAGCTCCAATGTGGAGACACACGGGGACCCTCCAAACGCGACATGGTGTCCGCTAACAATTTGAATCGAAAATGAGCTCAAATTGTTAGCGGACACCATGTCGCGTTTGGAGGGTCCCTGTGTGTCTCCACATTGGAGCTCCCCCACAAGTGACCCTATTTTGGAAACTAGACCCCCAAAGGAACATATCTAGGTACATAGTGAGCACTTTGAACCCCCAGATGCTTCACAAATTGATCCGTAATAATGAAAAAATAATTTTTTAGTGGAAAAAAAAGTGCTTTTTCATTTTTACGGATGAATTTCTGAAGCATATGGGGGTTCAAAGTGCTCACTATGCATCTAGATACGTTCCTTCGGGGGTCTAGTTTCCAAAATGGGGTCACTTGTGGGGGAGCTCCAATGTGGAGACACACAGGGACCCTCCAAACGCGACATGGTGTCCGCTAACAATTTGAGCTCATTTTCCATTCAAATTGTTAGCGGACACCATGTCCGCGTATGGAGGGTCCCTGTGTGTCTCCACATTGGCGCTCCCCCACAAATGACCCCATTTTGGAAACTAGACCCCCGAAGGAACGTATCTAGATGCATAGTGAGCACTTTGAACCCCCATATGCTTCAGAAATTCATTCATAAAAATTAAAAAAAACACTTTTTTTTTCACAAAAAAATTCTTTTTGCCTACATTTTTTCAGTTTCACATGGGCAAAGGGATAAAATACATCCCAAAATTTGTTGGGCAATTTCTCCTGAGTACACCGATACCTCATATGTGGTCATAAACCACTGTTTGGGCACACAGCAGGGCTCAGAAGTGAAGGAGCACCATTTCACTTTTTGAACGGAAAATTGGCTCTAAAATTCAAATTGCGCTCCCTCCCTTCTGAGCCCTGCCGTGCGCCCAAACAGTGGTTTATGACCACATATGAGGCATCGGTGTACTCAGGAGAAATTGCCCAACAAATTTTAGGATGCATTTTATCCTGTTGCCCATGTGAAAATGAAAAAATTGAGGCTAAAAGAACATTTTTGTTACAAAAATTAAAATGTCCATTTTTTTCTACAACTTTATTTTAGTTCCTGTGAAGCACCTGAAGGGTTAATAATCTTCTTCAATATAGTTTTGAGTAGCTTGAGGGGTGCAGTTTTTGGAATGGTGTCACTTTTGGGTGTTTTCTGTCATGTACACCCCTCAAAGAGACTTCAAATGTGATGTGGTCACTAAAAAATTGGTTTTGTAAATTTTGCTGGAAAAATGAATAATTGCTGATGAACTTTGAACCCTTATAACGTCCTACCAAATTTTTTTTTTTCTTCCAAAATTGTGCTGATGTGAAGTAGACATGTGGGACATGTTATTTATTAACTATTTTGTGGCACATAACTCTCTGGTTTAGCAGAATAAAAATAAAAAATTTGAAAATTGCTAAATTTTCAAACTTTTTGCCAAATTTTTTATTTTTTCACAAATAAACGCAAAAATTATCGACCTAAATTTAATACTAACATGAAGCCCAATATGTCACGAAAAAACAATCTCATAATCGCTAGGATCCGTTGAAGCGTTCCAGAGATAATACCTCATAAAGGGAGAGTGGTCAGAATTACAAAAAATGGTCCGGTCATTAAGCTGCAAAGTGACTCGGTCCTTAAGAGGTTAAACAGTCAACAGTTAACAGAGTGATAATAGGCAAACATGTGTAAACATGTTAACCATGTAACAGCTGAGAAGCTATGTGAGAACTGTAGAAAAAGGCCCACAAGGGCAATAGGGTGGGTGCTGTGTCCCCCAATTAGAGGCTAAGCAAAAAGGATTTTACGGTGAGTACACAAAAATCTCCTTTTCTCCTTCGCCTCATTAGGGGACACAGACCGTGGGAAAGAACAATGGAACTAGTGACACTGAGCATGGTCAGTGAAGAACTATGCACCGACAGGCAGGCTGCTGCCGCCTGGAGGGCACGTCAAGCCCTATAGTGGCTCATGTGTGTAGGCTGACCCCTTTTGGCTGTCTACACACTTGTTGCACTGACACCTGGTGCCGAACGGACCAGGAAGCCCTCATGGCCGTAGTAGAATGTGCCGTGACACTTGCGGAAGGGATGAGTTTTTGACAGTATAAGCCTCTTGGATGGTTAGACGAATCCACCTGGTTAGAGGAGCCTTAGAGGCTGACATGTCATTATTTCTGCCCTCTGGAAGAAGGGAGAAAGAGAATCTGACCTGTTAGAGAGGCACTGGTCGTGGGTACTTAGATGTATAGGGACCTGACAAGGTCCTGCATATGTAGGTCCTTTACGACCAGACAGACTGGAGTCGGGCACAGCGATGACAGAGAGACGTCTTCAGTGAGGCGGAAGGAGTATACCGCCTAAGAAGGATGGATGGAACCAGCCGTAGGACAGTCTTGTTCAGGTAGAAGACCAGAAAAGATGGTTTACATGAGAGCGCTGAAAGTACCGATAACTCTGCAGAGAAAAATAATTTGCCACCAAAACACATTACTGTTTGGATGAGAATGCTAAGGGTAGTATCCTATAGAAGCTCAAAGGGTGGATCTTGTACAGCCGTGAGGACGAAGATCAGGTCCCGCAGGTGTAGACCTGTTGTATGGGGACCTTAAATGGGAGACCCTTTGAAAGAAGGATTTTCCTAGAGACCTGGTGGCAACACGTTTTTGGAAGAAGGTGAAACAGGCTGAAAACCTGCTGTGAGACCTCAAGAACAGACCTGAGTCCAGGTCTGAGTGGAAGAAACGAAAGTTCTCTGCATGAAATAGGGCCAGGGGGAATGACCCCTAGAGGAGCTCGGAGATAAAGAAAAACAAAACGATTACACTCGTGGTATATCGTCGATAAGGCTCGTTTACTTGCTGTGACTATGGTCGCTACAACATCCAGGGAAAAAAAACCATGGATTAAATTCCAGGTCTCAAGGGCTACGCCACTATTTTCAGAGTTGAGGAATTCCGAGGGAGAGCTGGCCCTGAGAGAGCAGGTCTGAACTGTCTTTTTAGTAGTCCTGGTACTGCTGGTATGAGTTGGACGAAATTTTCGTCCAAGCGCATCTGGGCCAGTCTGAAAATACAGGGAGATCTGGCGACATTCTTGTTTGACCTTCCGCACTATCCTGTTATTGGGAAAGAATATAGGGGAGACGGAGACAGGTCCAGTCTAGGACTAGTGCGTCTGTCCTATTGACTGTAGGTTCTAGGACCTGGCCAGAAAGGATGGAACTTTAGCATTGGAGACATGAGGCAGTCAGGTCCACATCTGTAGTTTCCTGGCGCTGGCAGCCTTGACAGAGGACATCTGGATGAAGGGACCGCTTCCCTGAGTCAGTCCCTTGGCGGGTTAGCCTGGCATGATTACAGCTGACAGTACAGTGTTCAAGGATTCCACCAGGTGAAGGATGTGGCGAACGTCTGTCATCACTTGGAGACTGCGGGTTCCACCCTGGTGGTTGACATATGCCACGGCTGTGGCATTGTCTGACTATATCCTAGCAAGACCGACTGCCAGAAGGTGACTGAATGATTTCAGTACTAGAAATACTGCCCAAATCTTTGTCGATTGAGGGGCATCCTCGTGTGTCGGCGTTACTATCGGCATGTGCATTGTGATGGGAGTACATCACACCACATCCTGTTCCTGGGACATGTCTAAGCATGGATAGTTGAAAAGGCCGTAGGTGCAGCTGAGGCTATGGAACTGCCTGCCATGCTGCCACTATCCTGTCTAGGACTCTTATAACCGTTGTGAAGGATTGAGGAGACCGCTGAAGTGGATTCCCAGACGAAGAATCCGTGCCTTATCTGGGAAAAACCAATATGGCTGATACTCCATATGTGATGCTGCAGCATGTGGCCATCAGGAATACGTAGCGGAGCTGGGACTCCTTGTGTTTGTGTGCTGTGCTGCATCGTGTGTTCTGGCATTGTGGTAGACTCATGGAGGGTGATGCGCCAACCGAGTCTTCTTAACGTGTCCAGTGAAAGCGACAGTGTTCGCAGACTCCGAAAATCGTGCATTGATGAATAAGTCGTCCAGATATGGGAGACTCCTGGAATGCAGTATAGACATTTCCAACTTCAGGCTGTATTTATGAGCTTTAGGTCTCACGGTATTCACTTTTAACTCCTGAGACAAGAAGGGACTGACTGTGTGGAAGACGGTTCGGGCCACAGCCACACGGGGGGACAGAGGGCCCATCCATTGGGTTAATGCATTCGCGAGTCTGCAAGGTCCTGCTTCGAAGCGGATTGAGCAGAGGGCATTGCGCGTGTTATCTCAACCCAAGTACCTAATATAGGTGCAGTGTAGAGATTGGCAGCTGGTCTCGTGTTCCACGTTCTGCAACCTAGAGTTTCGTTTTAGTAGTTCAGGGATGGAGGCCGGGTAGACCTTGTGCGGTCGCAACTTCAACCCGAGTCCCCAACGGTGGGGAGGCGAGGAAGGAGTATGCTATGGGTCATAGGTTCCTGAGACCCTTAGCTCAGTTCCCCGTGCCGCTGCGGATCACTGTGTTTCAGCCTGTGTCTTGTGAGACTTGGCTGTCGTCACCGCCAACCAGCTCCAGCTGTGGGGTCTGCAGAGAATTGGCGAACAGTCCTGGGACTATAGACATGTAGGTAGGTACGGCACAAGAAGGATCACCAAATCCCACGCTTATATAATCAATGCAAAGGGAAGAAAAAGATAGCGTGTAGAATGGACCGGGATCAAGCCAATTAATATATCTCAATAATTTTATTATCCATAGAAAAAACAAGTACACACATGTGCAATGACAAACATTTAAAAACAATTAAAATAGCAGACAAGCTGCTAACATCAAGACTGGCTGCAATGAACAGGATGCACTAAATGACATAATGATCAGTGGAATTACAAAAAATCAAATCTATTTCCAGAGCAGACATATAATCAATAGCACTGATAGACAGGCCTGTATCTGGATTAAACAGGTGGGTAAACCCCCTACAAAATCGTATACATCTTAGAAGACAGGCAGGCTAGTCATCATACATCAGATAATGCATCAAAATCAACTGGAAAATACATGTGAAATCAAGGAAAAAAAAAAAAAGAAGCAACTAATATGCATTGTTGTCAAAGGTGCCCTGTAAAATTACCATCGTTGCCCACTGAGGGGTATCTGTTTGCAGCCAGTCAGGACCAAAGGACCCTCACCCAACGCGTGTCGCCCCCCTATACTGGGGGCTTCCTCAGCACTTCCGCCTATCATCCACGTAACCAGATGCCATGTCTACTGGCGATGGCAGTAGACTGTTATTGCAGAGCAATTGGCAGCGTCCAGGACTTATGTATCAGATAGTCCTGATGGAACGACTCGAGCTGTCTGGGCCACAGAGTAGGATCGGCGGGCAGGAAGCAATAGTGCCTGACGGAATTGAATCCGTATCTTGATTACTGTACAGTTATTAAACCGGTTGACGGGATGAAATCGATGATTTTAGGAGAAGGTCATGAAAGCTACCTACGTGCTGTCTGCGCGTCAATGTAGAAAGCAGAAGCATGCATAATGTCTGGCCAGTAGGTGTAGTAATAGGTGTACCGACAGGTAACTTTAATACGGTGGAGAGAAAAAACAAATATTTGCACTGCCCAGAGTGACCTGTGCCACTGTGGGGGTTAGACAAAATACACAAAAGGTTTGCGCCAAACTGCTTTCATTAAATTGTGGGATCGGTGAATGATCCCCTCTGCTCACCTTCTATTGTTGTGCCTGTCCGCACAACTGGAGTAAAAGTTTAATCTGTCTCCCAGCTGGGCTCTCCTATTTGGGCTCCAAGCAGCGAGGTGAAAAGTGCACGTATTTCCCGTGTGTCCCGGTGCACGTGACAGCTCGGGGGGAGTGATGGTGTGACGTCTGCCAGGTCCTGTATTCCTAAGCTGCTCTGTATCACGCTTCCCAATAGGGAAGAAAATTGCAGCTCCAGATAAAACGAGTGATATTGTAAGCGCTAAGGTACATTAACAGGACACGGCTCACATAAGTATTACCTTTCAGCTTTAATGATTCAGCATATGGATCCCTTTAGCCACAACGCGTTTCAGCGCCAATTGCGCCTTTTTCAAGTGATTGATAACTTGAAAAAGGCGCAATTGGCGCTGAAACGCGTTGTGGCTAAAGGGATCCATATGCTGAATCATTAAAGCTGAAAGGTAATACTTATGTGAGCCGTGTCCTGTTAATGTACCTTAGCGCTTACAATATCACTCGTTTTATCTGGAACTGTGGGGGTTAGAGACATTAACACTACTGTAGGACAGGGCAGTAACTGATCACCTGACGTGTTTACATTGCCCCTTATATTATGACATCGTTCCTTGCATGATGTATGGCGTGAGGACAAGACGCAGCAGGACATCATTGCTGGTTGTCCTGCTGTCGCTATTGGGAACTGGCACAAAATGAGGCTCTGCATTTTCCGGAACCCCTGGAAGCGGCCTTACACTCCTGATAGCGTACTGCCTCAGGCAGGGAGCCCTGCTGGGTTCCTTGACCCCTGGCTCCAGCTGCCCGTCTTGAGGGCTGCAGCAGGTGGGCTGCCTTGCTGAACTCCCTGACCTTTGGCAGCAGTGTCCTAAGGGCTGAGGCAGGCAGGAAACTCTTCCTGAGCTCCTTATCGGTCCTGCACCGCACTGGCCCAACTGTGCTTTCAACCCTGCAGCAGGGATGAACCCTGTAATGGTCACAGTACTTGCTACCATGCGGAGCTGTGCCCAAACCAGACTTAGTCTGGCACTAAGGGTTGTGCACACTGTGCTTTCAACCCTGCTTCCATTGTGCCCTGTGGACAATGGCCGCCGCTGCTAAGTCGTGCCATAGGGCACCAGTTATCGTCTGTCCCGCCCACTGCTTGCTGTGCAGCTTCAGTTCGCCCTCTGCTATGACGCTATCCGCGTCATTTTTGTCATCCAGGGGCGGTGAAAAAAAGGCGGCGGCTTCGCGCTAGGCCAAAGCCGCGGGCTCAAGTAAACAGAGAAGCTGCAAATGACGGCAGGCCGGCGCGGAGGTCCGGTCCGGGACCGGAACAGATATGGACCCGGCCGGACCCCAGGAGCTGTGGTGACATGCGCGCTTGCCCAGCGCAGCCCCCAGCAAGAGAACCCAGAGGACTGGGTCTCCTGGATTGAGGGGTAGGGTGGCAGCTCCCATCAGGAGATCCTAGAAAACTGGGTCTCCTGGCATCCTGGGACTGTGGTGACCCTGCAAGGAGCCCAGAAAAACCGGTGCTCCCACTTGCAGTATGGGCTCCCTTCCCTCTCAGGAGAGAGCAGCAAAAGCTGATCTCCTGGAGTTATATGGACGTTTGCTGCAGCCTTTAGGGGACCCCCAGGGGACAGTCTCGTGGCGGCAGGACTGGGGCTCTTGGGGAGTAGTCAGCCAGGCTGAGGTCTCCGGCATGTGCTGCGTAATGCAGCTGACCTTTTAGCCTTGTCCCCTGAGCCCTTTAGGAGCACTTAGCAGAGCTGTGGCTCCTGGTGCCCATCAGAAGCATTCAGCAGCGCCGATGCGTCTGCATTGTGACCGCGCGGCACGTTAGTGCCCTACCTGCGGTGTCTCAACCTATCAGCCCCATGAGGGAGGGATGCTGCAGTCCATCATCCAAGGGCTTCTGTGTAGCCTCGACCCCAACTCAGGGTCCCCAACCCTGGGGAGCTGGGGAAGGAAGACCATCGTCTCAACCTCAACCGGGCACCCCCAACAGTGGTGGGCCGAGGAGGGAGCGGCATGTGGGGGGAAAAAAGTCTACCTCAACCAGGCGCCCCCAACAGTGGGGGGCCGAGGAGGGACCATGCCGGGAGTCTCGTTAGAGACCCACTTCTTCTTGAAGTAAAAAATTCAAAAAGTGAAAAATTTTAGGAGCAATAAAATTTGTGTGCCTCCTATCGACACTAAGCAAAAACTGGAGAAGCACTTCCTGCTCCAGGGGTGTATACTGCAGAGGAGGAGCCACTTAACTCTTTTGCAGATTCTGCCTAGTGTCGCCTCCTAGTGGACAGCAGCATAACCCCCACGGTCTGTGTCCCAGAATGAGGCGAAGGAGAAATACCACCATATACTTTAGTGCACCTGTACATATACTGTAATATACTGCCATATACTGTAATATACTGCCATATACTATAGTGCTGCTATACATGTGCTATACTGTACCGCCATGTACTATAGTGTCTTTACATGTACTGTAATGTACCGCCATATACTATAGCGCTGCTATACATGTAATGTAATGTATCACCATATACCATAGCGCTGCTATAATAATATATATATACTAGATGGCGGCCCGATTTCTAAAGAATCGGGTAGTCTAGAATCCATATATAGTTTATTTACTAATAGTTACGGGAGTGCGGTGAAATGAATTGTGTGTATACAGGCGGCTCTGTGGGTAGCACAGTATACGGTGGCTCAGTGGTTAGCAGTGAGTGCGGTGGCTCAGTGGTTAGCAGTGAGTGCGGTGGCTCAGTGGTTAGCAGTGAGTGCGGTGGCTCAGTGGTTAGCAGTGAGTGCGGTGCCTCAGTGGTTAGCAGTGAGTGCGGTGGCTCAGTGGTTAGCAGTGAGTGCGGTGGCTCAGTGGTTAGCAGTGAGTGCGGTGAGATTGGTCAGCGCAGCGGCGTGGGCAGAGGACAGAGGCGGCTGGGCAGAGGACAGGGGGCAGAGGCGGCTGGGCAGAGGACAGGGGGCAGAGGACAGGGGGCAGAGGACAGGGGGCAGAGGACAGGGGGCAGAGGACAGGGGGCAGAGGACGCAGAGGACGCAGAGGACAGGGGGCAGAGGACGCAGAGGACAGGGGCAGAGGACAGGGGGCAGAGGACAGGGGGGCAGAGGACCAGTTAATCCCTTGCAGCCCGGCTCTCACCTCTGCGTCCCCTCCCGGTGCTGCTGCCCCTCATGTCCCCGGTGCTGAGCGCGGTGTCCCCCGGTGTCAGCAGTGCGGAGCTGTGGAGAGTGCGCTGTGCAGCATGATCCCGGATGTCAGCCTCCAATGTCAGCCGCCTCCTGTCAGTGCAGCTACCCCCCGGCTGCCATGTGCTGCCGCTGCCACCTCCTCACTGCCCGGGCACCCGGGGAATGTGTGTGCGGAGAGCGGGGAGGAGCCGCCCGCACACACTGGAGGCTCGGCTGTAACCCCTGCACTGCCGGGCGCCTCCTCCTGACAGTGTACTGATGTGTGGAGCAGGGGCTGAGGACATGATACATGAGGGGCGGCCTCTGGGCAGACAGCAATGGCAGAGGGTGGAGGGGAGAGGCTGAAGGGCACACGGAACTTCCGAGGTCGGAACGTTCCTGTGCCGCTGCCTGTAGCAGGGGGGCCCTGCACTGGATGACGTCACCAGCCCCTGGGCGAAGTCCGTCACGGAAGTGGCCTTCGGGTTTTATATAATAGATAGATATATAAAGATATATATCTATATCTATTATATTATATTTATATTTATATCTATTATATAAAACCCGAAGGCCACTTCCGTGACGGACTTCGCCCAGGGGCTGGTGACGTCATCCAGTGCAGGGCCCCCCTGCTACAGGCAGCGGCACAGGAACGTTCCGACCTCGGAAGTTCCGTGTGCCCTACAGCCTCTCCCCTCCACCCTCTGCCATTGCTGTCTGCCCAGAGGCCGCCCCTCATGTATCATGTGTGGAGCAGGGGCTGAGGACATCAGTACACTGTCAGGAGGAGGCGCCCGGCAGTGCAGGGGTTACAGCCGAGCCTCCAGTGTGTGCGGGCGGCTCCTCCCCGCTCTCCGCACACACATTCCCCGGGTGCCCGGGCAGTGAGGAGGTGGCAGCGGCAGCACATGGCAGCCAGGGGGGTAGCTGCACTGACAGGAGGCGGCTGACACTGGAGGCTGACACCCGGGATCATGCTGCACAGCGCAGTCTCCACAGCTCCGCACTGCTGACACCGCGCTCAGCACCGGGAGGGGACGCAGAGGTGAGAGCCGGGCTGCAAGGGATTAACTGGTCCTCTGCCCCCTGTCCTCTGCCCCCTGTCCTCTGCCCCCTGTCCTCTGCCCCCTGTCCTCTGCGTCCTTTGCCCCCTGCCCCCTCTGTGTCCTCTGCGTCCTCTGCCCCCTCTGCGTCCTCTGCCCCCTCTGCGTCCTCTGCCCCCTGTCCTCTGCCCCCTGTCCTCTGCGTCCTCTGCCCCCTCTGTGTCCTCTGCCCCCTCTGTGTCCTCTGCCCCATGTCCTCTGCCTCTTCTGCCCCCTCTGTGTCCTCTGCCCCCTGTCCTCTGCCCCATGTCCTCTGCCCCCTCTGTGTCCTCTGCCCCCTGTCCTCTGCGTCCTCTGCCCCCTCTGTGTCCTCTGCCCCCTGTCCTCTGCGTCCTCTGCCCCCTCTGTGTCCTCTGCCCCCTGTCCTCTGCGTCCTCTGCCCCCTCTGTGTCCTCTGCCCCCTCTGTGTCCTCTGCCCCCTCTGTGTCCTCTGCCCCCTGTCCTCTGCCCCCTGTCCTCTGCCCAGCCGCCTCTGTCCTCTGCCCACGCCGCTGCGCTGACCACTCTGCCCACGCCACTGCGCTGACCAATCTCACCGCACTCACTGCTAACCACTGAGCCACCGCACTCACTGCTAACCACTGAGCCACCGCACTCACTGCTAACCACTGAGCCACCGCACTCACTGCTAACCACTGAGCCACCGCAGTCACTGAGCCACCGCACTCACTGCTAACCACTGAGCCACCGCACTCACTGCTAACCACTGAGCCACCGCACTCACTGCTAACCACTGAGCCACCGCACTCACTGCTAGCCACTGAGCCACCGCTTCCACTGCTAACCACTGAGCCACCGTATACTGTGCTACCCACAGAGCCGCCTGTATACACACAATTCATTTCACCGCACTCCCGTAACTATTAGTAAATAAACTATATATGGATTCTAGACTACCCGATTCTTTAGAATCGGGCCGCCATCTAATATATATATATCTATTATATAATCGCGAATCGGAAAAGCGCCCCTTCGCGCGCACTTTCCGATGTCGTCATGTGGATACGAATTTAACATTGGGCGCGAAGCGCCCAATGCTGCGCGAGCAATGGCCGCGAGGCCATTGCGAGTCGCTGGCCCAGGGCGAGCAATGGCCGCGAAGCGGCCATTGCGAGCCGCTGGCCCAAAATCGATCCACAGGCCCGGCTACAACCTTAGCGATTTACCGCGAGGCCATTGCGAGTCGCTGCCTGAGCCGCAAATCGCTACCCGGGGACCATGGAGCGGAGGCGGCACTGCCGCCTCCGCTCCCCGCTACCCACAATTCGCCACAGCCCGACCCCTATGTCCGCACAGCCCGCCCCCTCTGTCCGCACAGCCCGCCCCCTCTGTCCGCACAGCCCGCCCCCTCTGTCCGCACAGCCCGCCCCCTCTGTCCGCACAGCCCGCCCCCTATGTCCGCACAGCCCGACCCCTATGTCCGCACAGCCCGCCCCCTATGTCCGCACAGCCCGCCCCCTATGTCCGCACAGCCCGCCCCCTATGTCCGCACAGCCCGCCCCCTATGTCCGCACAGCCCGCCCCCTATGTCCGCACAGCCCGCCCCTATGTCCGCACAGCCCGCCCCCTATGTCCGCGCAGCCCGCCCCCTCTGTCCGCACAGCCCGCCCCCTATGTCCGCACAGCCCGACCCCTATGTCCGCACAGCCTGCCCCCTATGTCCGCACAGCCCACCCTCTATGTCCGCACAGCCCGACCCCTATGTCCGCACAGCCACCCCGCAAAAACACAACCCCCACTAATGTCCACACAGCCCCCCCATGTCCGCACATACTTACATGTCTTCTTTGTCATCTGATCCTCCGTCCGGCCAGGCGTCCTCTTCCTCCGGCCCCGGGGGTCTTCTCGCTTCTTTCAGCCATCTCCGCCTCTTCGTCCGGCCCCGGGGATCTTCTGTCTTCTTTTCGCAAACTTCCTTCTACGACGTCCTCTTCCTTCTCATTAAGATAGAATGGACGAAAAATCCCCCATTCTACCTCAATGAGATCTGAAGGTCCTCTTCTGATTGGTCGCTGTATTCTGCCCTCAGCCAATCAGAAGAGCCCCTCAAAACTGAGACGCAGTTCTCATTCAGGTCCGCCTTTTTTTCCCCATTGACATACATTACCGGTGTGTCGGCGATTTTATGGCCGCCCACCTGGTTCTATTTGTCGGCCCTAAAATCGCGGACACACCGCTAATGCATCTCTATGGGCAGTCAGCCCGATTTCGGATTAAACGCCGACCAATCAGAATTCGAGCTGACTGCCCATAGACATGCATTAGCGGTGTGTCCGCGATTTTAGGGCCGACAAATAGAACCAGGTGGCCGGCCATAAAATCGCCGACACACCGGTAATGTATGTCAATGGGGAAAAAAACAAGGCGGACCTGAATGAGAACTGCGTCTCACTCTGACTTACAAAAATAAATAAATTAAATAATAAAAATAATAATTTAAAAATAATTAAAAAATAATAAAAAAATAAATAGAAAATATTAAATAATTAAATAAAAATAATAATAAAAAAAAAAAAAAAAAATGCGGACCTGAATGAGAACTGTGTCTCACTCTCACTTAAAAAAATAAATAAATTAAATAATATAAAAAATAATTTAAAAATAATTAAAAAATAATAAAAAAATAAATATTAAATAATTAAATAAAAATAATAATAAAAAAAAATAAAAAAAATGCGGACCTGAATGAGAACTGTGTCTCACTCTCACTTAAAAAAATAAATAAATTAAATAATATAAAAAATAATTTAAAAATAATTTAAAAATAATAAAAAAATAAATAAAAAATATTAAATAATTAAATAAAAATAATAAAAAAAAAAAAAAAAAAAAATCGCGGACCTGAATGAGAACTGTGTCTCACTCTCACTTAAAAAAAAAAAATAAATAAATAATAAAAAAAATAATTTAAAAATAATTAAAAAATAATTAAAAAATAAATTAAAAATAATAAATAATTCAATAAAAATAATAATAAAAAAATGAAATATATGCTAATTATATCAGCCCTTTCAGCGGACCTGAAAGAGAACTGGGTCTCAGCCTAAATAATAAATTTAATAATAAAAAAATAATTAAAATATAATAAAAAAATAAATAAAAAATTATAAATAATTTAATAAAAAATAATTAAACAATAAAATGCTAATAATAATGATATTACTGCTAATAATAATTCTATTAATGCTAATAATTATGCTATTAATGCTATTAATAATGTTATTAATGCTATTATTAATGCTAATAATGCTATTATTAATGCTATTAATGCTAATAATAATGCTATTAATGCTATTAATAATGCTATTAATGGTATTAATTCTGCTATTAATGCTAATATTTATCCTATTAATGCTATTAATGCTAATATTTATCCTATTAATGCTATTAATAATGCTATTAATGCTATTAATTATGCTATTATTGCTATTAATGCTAATATTTATCCTATTCATGGTATTATTAATGCTATTAATGCTAATAATAATGCTATTAATGCTAATAATAATGCTATTAATGCTATTAATAATGTTATTAATGATATTATTAATGCTAATAATGCTATTATTAATGCTATTAATGCTAATAATAATGTTATTAATGCTATTAATAATGATATTAATGCTATTAATTATGCTATTAATGCTAATATTTCTCCTATTAATGCTATTAATGCTAATAATAATGCTATTAATGCTATTAATAATGCTATTAATCTATTAATGCTATTAATTATGCTATTAATGCTATTAATGCTAATATTTATCCTATTCATGGTATTATTAATGCTATTAATGCTAATAATAATGCTATTAATGCTATTAATGCTAATAATAATGCGATTAATGCTATTAAATGTTATTAATGCTATTATTAATGCTAATAATGCTATTATTAATGCTAATAATAATGCTATTAATGCTATTAATAATGCTATTAATGCTATTAATTATGCTATTATTGCTATTAATGCTAATATTTATCCTATTCATGGTATTATTAATGCTATTAATGCTAATAATAATGCTATTAATGCTATTAATGCTAATAATAATGCTATTAATGCTATTAATAATGTTATTAATGCTATTAATGCTAATAATGCTATTATTAATGCTATTAATGCTAATAATAATGTTATTAATGCTATTAATAATGCTATTAATGCTATTAATTATGCTATTAATGCTAATATTTATCCTATTAATGCTATTAATGCTAATAATAATGCTATTAATGCTATTATGCTATTAATGCTATTAATGCTAATAATAATGCTATTAATGCTATTAATAATGCTATTAATGCTATTAATTATGCTATTAATGCTATTAATGCTAATATGTATCCTATTAATGCTATTAATAATGCTATTAATGCTAATAATAATGCTATTAATGCTATTAATAATGTTATTAATGCTATTATTAATGCTAATAATGCTATTATTAATGCTATTAATGCTAATAATAATGCTATTAATGCTATTCATAATGTTATTAATGCTATTATTAATGCTAATAATGCTATTAATGCTAATAATAATGCTATTAATGCTATTAATAATGTTATTAATGCTATTATTAATGCTAATAATGCTATTAATGCCAATAATAATGCTATTAATACTGTTATTAATGCTCATAATACTGCTAATAATGCTATTAATACTGCTATTACTGCTAATAATAATGCTATGGCTTATAATATTGCTATTGATGATGCGATTATTATTTAAAAATCTTTAAAAAAACAATAAACATATTTTAGATACCCGATGCATTTGCATCAGGCTAACAGCTATAACTACTATAATCAAATTAATGCACGTTCTAGAATCCCGATGCATTTGCATCGGGCTCACAGCTAGTATATATATAACAAAGGCAGCACTTCCTCCAGTTCAAGTCATGTGGGTTTATTTGTCCTAGGACTGCAACGTTTCGGCACGCAGCCTTTCTCAAGCAGTGACTTACAACCAACAGTGCTCACATACATATAGCACCCATACAAGGGGCTTACAATAATTCAATTAATTCAGTGCATTACAAAATATCATACATTAATTGGTGTAATTAGGAGAAATTGCTCTATGGGAGAATGAGTTGACTCCTTATTTATTATAACATGATGCACTATATGCACTTTTGTAGCACATTTTTACAATATGTATGTCAAATATCTATTTGTATGATATTTTGTAATGCACTGAATTAATTGAATTATTGTAAGCCCCTTGTATGGGTGCTATATGTATGTGAGCACTGTTGGTTGTAAGTCACTGCTTGAGAAAGGCTGCGTGCCGAAACGTTGCAGTCCTAGGACAAATAAACCCACATGACTTGAACTGGAGGAAGTGCTGCCTTTCATTTTTCATCTACATCGTGGCCATTGATAGTGGTAGGAGGGCTCTGCACCCAACCTGTGGAGTTGTGCTGTTTCGTTTTTCTATTTTTATTTATATATATATATAATATAATGTAGTTCACTCCCGTTGACTTAACAAGTTCTGTCAGTCACAGTATGTCAACTACATAGATATTCTAGAATACCCGATGCGTTAGAATCGGGCCACCATCTAGTAATATATATAATTTGTCAATGCCATAACCCCATACAAATGAAGGATTCGTATAAAGAGGTAGGGATGATGGGGGAGGAATGGGAGAGGGAAGGAGGGTGGTGAAGGTGGTGAGCACACAATGCCAAGTGTTCACACCATGACAATACATAGGATATTTGAGTGTCATACATCTTGACGCATAAATGAGAAAGACAGGAATGTGAAGTTACCAATAATTCAACCGTGCTCAAATGGACGGAATTGGGGCGGCAAGAGGATGAGCTGCCCAAACCAACCAAGAGTCCAACGTACGGCTCCTAGCTGGGTAAGAGCTAAGTGATATTCATAACTAAAAATCATATTAATCCTCTCTGTAACATCAGCTAGGGTTGGAAAACTTAGAAAAGATCCACTTACGATGGTCTATTCCTCCCTCTCGATTGGCTAAATTTAGCTCAGACTTCTCTTCTGTGTGCTGGAGGCAATGTGGTGGGAAGGGTGACCTGGCGCACATTTGGTGGTCTTGTCCGAAAATTCCGGCTTATTGGCATCTGGTTGCAGGTCTCCAGAAGAAAATTACGGGAATCCCCGGTTCCACTCCCTCCCCAACTGGCTATTCTTCACATAGGGGTAGACGCCTATCCCCCGACTCTGCACGGTTACTTATGTACTTGTTGCAGCCAGACTCTGCATTGCGGCAAAGTGGAGGGAGTCGAGTCCCCCAGCCCTGGCTGATGTTACAGTGGAGGGAGTCGAGTCCCCCAGCCCTGGCTGATGTTACAGTGGAGGGAGTCGAGTCCCCCAGCCCTGGCTGATGTTACAGTGGAGGGAGTCGAGTCCCCCAGCCCTGGCTGATGTTACAGTGGAGGGAGTCGAGTCTCCCAGCCCTGGCTGATGTTACAGTGGAGGGAGTCGAGTCCCCCAGCCCTGGCTGATGTTACAGTGGAGGGAGTCGAGTCCCCCAGCCCTGGCTGATGTTACGGTGGAGGGAGTCGAGTCCCCCAGCCCTGGCTGATGTTACGGTGGAGGGTGTCGAGTCCCCCAGCCCTGGCTGATGTTACAGTGGAGGGAGTCGAGTCCCCCAGCCCTGGCTGATGTTACAGTGGAGGGAGTCGAGTCCCCCAGCCCTGGCTGATGTTAGAGAGGAGGGAGTCGAGTCCCCCAGCCCTGGCTGATGTTACAGTGGAGGGAGTCGAGTCCCCCAGCCCTGGCTGATGTTACAGTGGATGGAGTCGAGTCCCCCAGCCCTGGCTGA